>QJNX01000052.1:0-265126 GCA_004155925.1 Monosporascus sp. MG133 | reverse complement strand
GGTTCGATTGCCTATACGCCGGTGTATCGTTGGGAGACTTGAAAATTATTTGCTCGGGTTACGGATTGAACGAAAAGTGGGAAAGCAAGACGTTGAGAGGGTCGTCTGTGGAAGATTTAAGGGGTACAGGAATTGTTAAGAGTGTTATTATACGCCCTGGGTGAGACCGGGGTACTGGTAGTCATTGTCCACTTAGTAGTAACGTTGATGTCTATATGATAGAAATGCCTATGCATCGGATAAGTGGGTCAAATAGTCCATTACATATGTTAAGGCAAAGCACGACCGACACGCGTTATTTGCTCGCCCCCTCAGGCCACTCCGATTTGCTTGCACCAGTCTCTCCCGTGCAGGACCTGCCAGTTGCAGAGCCAGACCTCCATGGCCATGCCGAGGAAGCCCGCGGTGCAGATGCCAGCGCTGTCGCTGACGCTGGTGGCGCCGAGGCTGAACTCGCGCTCGGCGGGGGGCACCTCCTCCATGATGGCGGCGAAGGTGTTGACGTAGACGGCGCCGCCGAGCAGGCCTTCCCAGAAGACGACGAGGAAGACGACGTAGACGCTCGGGATGAAGTCGAAGAGTGCGTGCAGCGCCAGCAGCGCGACGTTTGCCACCTGCAGCAGCGAGGGGAGGTAGAGGCGGCGCACGCGCACGAAGGCGACCGACGTCCGCGACACGAAGACGCCCAGCTGGTACAGGAACCCGTACATCGGGTAAAAGTCGCGCAGCTCGGCGAACGGCGACTCCTCGAGCGGGAACAGCAGCACCGGCGCGATCCCCTGGTTGATGGTGTACTCGGCGACGTAGACCAGGAACAGCGGCAGCATGTACGGGATGAAGAGCGCCGCGGCTCGCCGCAGGTTTGCGCCGAGTCGCGACCCAACCCCGTCGTCGCTACCGCCGCGGCCCCTTGTTGATGATGATGACAGGACGGTCGAGGCGACCGCGGGGCCCGGTGCCAGCAGGCTGGACGCCGCGTTGGCTGGTGGGAGGTCCTCCATATCCTCGTCGTCGCCGTCCTGCTCGACGTCGCGGTCGGGGATCGGGTCGTACTCCTTAGACCCCCTCCTGCCGCCCTCGCGAAGCGGGCCCCTAGGGAGGACGACGAAGAAGCTGACGATCATGACGGCGGGCAGGAACGCCGAGGCGAGCAGGCTCTCCCGCACACCGAGGCCGAAGGCGTCGGTCAGCAGGACGTAGAGCCCGGCGCCGACGATGCCCGCGGCGCCCGTGCCGCTGCCCCAGGCGGCGAGGCTCAGCTGCCCGTAGTAGTGCGTGAGGCCGAGGAAGCTCAGCTCGCCGGCGCCGCTGGCGAGGCTCGCGAGCGCGACGCCGACCATCTTGGCGGCCGCCGACCGGTCCGGCGGCGTTAGCGCGATGCAGAACATGCCCACCGATGAGCAGGCGGCGAACGCCAGCACCCGCGGCCCGTACGGCACCCGGTGGATGAAGTACGGCGCCACCAGCTTCGTGAAGAAGGCCGGCAGGACGTCGGCGAGCAGGACGACGCCCTTGGGCACGTCAGAGCCCACCAGGTCTTGCGCCGCCGAGAGGATGACGACGTAGAGGACGTTGTTGATGAGTCCTTCATTTTGCAGGGGGACGAGGTTAGCTAGTCGGTCCGATAATACGTATAGCACTTGAATCACATATCTCGGCGACAGGGGGCGGTCACGGAGGGAGAGCCTCACCGAAGAGCCAAAAGGCCACCAGCACGGCGGAGTCAGTATTTCGGAACACGGAGGCCAGGCGGGCCTTGTAGATGGCCCACGAGGAGCCTGGGGAGCCAGGCATCGGGATCGGGAGGAGTCCTGAAGAGCTCGGTGAAGGGCGAGGGTTCATGGTTGTGTGTGGGCGAGAAGGACGCTCAATCACGTTCGGCGCTATCTACATAATCATGCTGCTTTTACTATTGCCGCCTCCAGATCTTTTCGGCACCTTATGTGCGGCACATCTACGTCGGAGAGGTGTGATTTCGGCTTTCAGAGGTCACATACGAAGTGAGGTGTGCTCGCTAGCCAAGGGGGAATCGGGCACGCGACGGTTTCACGTGTGAGACGGTGAGCACGTCCGAGAGTCTGGCTGAGGTCACAGGTAAGTGCAAGTCAAATGCGGTTGCACAGACCACATCATACTTACAGCTACAGAGTACGTACATAAGATACATTGTACACAGAAGCCCACAAGCCACAAGAGTCTGGAATCAGCCACAGCCACAGCCACATACTGTTGTGAGGGGATCCCTTTCAACAGGTCGCATGCCCCTGGGCGCAATGCAACACCCTACATACATGCGGTTAGCTGAGAGCTTGCATCATCTGCCTGTCCTGCGGAGTAAGAACTTAACTTAAATCGACAAGACCGACAGAAATGGTAAGAAAAATCCAAGTAGCCTCTATCACTTGTTTCATCCCTACTAAGCTTCTGTGCCTTGGGCTAAGCGCGCACGGCTTTAGATCGCCGAAACCATAACCGCAGGGGTGAACGGAGTCCTATGCCACTAAAATATACGTCCTATTCGCTCATCGTTTGGAAATACTACGTACTAGGGGTAAGTTAATTATCCCTGCATGTAACTCCCACATAAAAATTTACTATGCTGCTATGGTAGTACAAAGGTTGGATAAATGGTCAAGGATACTGAGATCAATATACAGAATACTTTCAAAGTTGGACGGCATGATACCTGACATGATCGTTTAATCGGCCTGATATTAAGTAAGGCCTGAGACGCGGTTGGCCAAAATGGATTTCTGACGAGTCACACTTGACTGTAAATCAGCAGAGCCCGTTCCTGGTGTGGAAGGGAATGAATGGAGATACCGTGTCAAAATCTGAGTGGGTGGGGAAGAGGTCCGCTTCAATGACGGCGCAGGTTAGGCCACAAGCCCCAGCCTGCCTCCATTATTGGCGAATATGAGACCAGCCAGGCACTATTATCACAACTACTAATGCTATCTAGTGTCGCAAGGCCCTTTCCAGGTCTGCGACGTCATGCCACATTGTCAGATCCGCCAAGGCGGCAGTATCCTGTCACAGGGGGGAGAACAGTTTGCCCCGCGAGCGTTGCCTTCTCGCAACTTGCTTGGCGTCTGCCACCTCTGACCCCATCATGAAGTTCCCCTATACCAAATGTACCGTGTTGTCTAGATAATTGGGACAAAGCCAATTCGAGACTACCACTGCAAATGGCTAAGCGGCGACGATCTCTGGTCTCACGTGGATTTCGGGAATCTCATGTTTAGCCAGAGATAACTTACGGCAGCCTCACACTCGCTATTAAAGAAATCACGTCACGGGTAGGGCTGGGGTAGCATGCATTAACTCTACATCAGCTTGGCCGAATTTATCCAGATAGTACGGTACTTTGCTGCTCGAGTACGGGTTCTACCTTTAGACAGGCCAAAGATTGGTACTGCCGTCATTGGTGCAGCAGCGGTGTGTCCTATCTTAAGCGTAAAACTTGGTTTGGACCTGACCGAATGCTCCCCGTCGCGTTTGACCTCATGTCCCTGAACTACGTTTCTTAAAGAGCGGGAGGCGGAGACAGGGCCGAGGGCATGCGTCGATGACTCCTGCATCTCGAGACAAAACCAACCGGTTTCCCTCCATCCTTTTCAGGTGAATTGTTTTTCCTTACTGGTCATAATAACAACTTATCACAGGGTCAACCCCCGCCCAAGGCACATTCACCTGTTGCAAAGTCACGCGCCAGCCACTCTGCCACCTGCATAATCTGGAAGGCAGCAGCAACTTGAATACTTGAGTCAGCTATATAACTGGAACTGTGGCAGAGCAAGCGACAAAGATGGCGCCGAACCATAGGCGCAGGAGCACACTCGAGATGCAGAAACGTACGCGGAAAGAGCGCGGATTCGACAAGACCGAGTCGGACCTGTCCAGTACCGACTTCTCGACTGCCATCTCGGCCAAGCTAAGCGCGTCGGACAAGTTCTATGACGCCCTCTCGTACCTTGGGAAGAAGAACCCGTTCTCGCGGACGGTAACATCCCAGGACACCGTCTGGTTGCTCGACAACACTGCCTACCGCAACCGTACCTCGGGAAAATGGGAAGCCGAGTACGTCGCGGCCGTCTTTTCGCAGCATTCTTCTGGTGTCATATCTGATGCTGTGAGCATGATTGCGAAGCAAATCGGGCTTCACGAGCGCGACCCGAATTGGCCGACCGTCGAGGAGAGAACCAAGCTTTTTACTCAGACGATCAAGCCCGCCACAACTGTCAAGGCCCTTTACCGGAACACCGTCCCGTTGAAGCTGGGTCCTGGAGGAAGGCACGGGATCAGTTCCGATATCAAGAAACTACCGGGCATTGAGAATGGCGAACTTCTTGTGCCTACGTTCGCCGATGTCCCGAAGGGCGTAAACGGCATCTTGGAAATGAGGACATTCTATGCCGAACCGGAAGGCTGGGCTGTCATATCCGGTAACTCATTGTCCTTTGCATGAAGCTCAGGGCTCAGCAATAACTAACGCGCCGTAGATGTTGATGATACTATCAAGATCACGCAAACGAGCGATCCGATAGGTATCCTGCGGACGACCTTTGTTGATGCACCATCCGTCTGTCCGGGCATGCCTGAACTGTATTGGCATATTCAGTCGGTCATCAACGACGCGTCTCCTTGGTTCTACCTCTCTGCCTCGCCTTATAATCTGTATCCCTTCCTACGCGACTTTCGCGAGGCATATTATCCCCATGGCACCATCATCTTGCGCGACTCGAGCTGGATGAGCATCCCAGGTCTTCTCTCGAGTCTCACCCTGGGGACAGAAGAGTACAAGGTAGACCGCATGGAGAAGATTCATTCCTGGCTGCCGAGGAGGAAGATGATCCTCATCGGCGATTCTACTCAGTCGGATCCTGAAGCATATGGCGAGATGTGAGTGGCTCCCCCGACAGTAGCTTGGAATGGTATGAGTAACAAACCTCAACTGCAGTTATCGAACGTACCCGGACTGGGTCAAGGTCATCCTAATCCGCAAAGTCGAAGACATTGCAGCCATTGGCATCGACGCCAAGAATCAGCCTGAGCGCTTCGAAGAGGCCTTTGAGGGTGTTCCCAAGGATGTTTGGCACGTCTTTACGGATCCTGCGGAGTGCACCAAGATTGTCGACAATGCTGTTGCCTCAGCATCTTGAGCAAAGACTGTAGGGATACCGGCCTCCCTGGTGTTGATTCGGTGTTTTATGACCGTTTCATCATTTACTTCCTTGCCTCTCTTACATTTACTGTATTGTAAATCTTGTTCCCACATGAAGGATACCCCCACACTCGCCCTGCAGCCCGCATCTATGATGGATTGTGTATGTAGTCTAGGTATAATTGTCAATTTATATGGTTATGATCCTACCCTTCCCTTTTCCCTTAAGCAATCGCAATACCGGTCAAGACACATAGAACTCCCGTGTGAGTTCCTGTTATGTCCACCAGCCACATTGAATGGTTCGATCTTTTAATGCACCATCAACGTCATACAGGCACCCCGCACTCACTGTCCCCGCTTAAACATGCGAGTGAAGCTGCAAGAGCTCGCTCAGCTCGGATGTGGGTTTTGTGGTTTAATGCGAGCTTCATATCCACCGCTGCCCCCCGCCCCTCTACCTCTCCAACACACCCTCGTATTTATCACTGCTTGTAGCTCATGCCTGCATGTCCATCCCCAGATCCCCATCATTCACCATATTTCTCCGCGTCGTAGTAGTTATATCAAATAGACCAATCACGCGGCTAAGGTCCCAGCGCATCAACCATATCTACGCCCACTACCGGCATTACTCGCCCAGAACATCTCCACACCACGTCGACAGGATGGCCGCCAGCCCCGACGCGAAGCGCCAGAAGTCCAGCCAAGGAAAGGACGCTCCCTACGAGCTGATATACTGGCCGGGGATCCCCGGACGCGGGGAGTACATCCGGCTGGCGCTCGAAGAGGCCGGGGCCGCTTACACAGACACGGCGCAGGGCGAGAGCGGAGGCGTAGAGGCCGTGAAGGCGCAGATCAGCGACTCGAACCTCGGCGACGACCGCAACCCGCCGCCGCTCGCGCCGCCGATCCTGCGGCACGGCGAGGGTGAGGACGCGCTCGTGGTGTGGCAGACGGCCAACATCTTGGCGTACCTGGGCCCGCGCCTCGGGCTCGTGCCCGACGCCCTCGAAGACCCCGACGGCGCGTACCGCGTCGCCGCGCTCGCCATGACGGCCCTCGACGGCCTCAGCAACGAGGTCCACGACTGCCACCACCCCCTCGGGTCCGGGCTCTACTACGAGGACCAGAAGGAGGAGAGCCTGCGCCGCTCCAAGGATTTCGTGAAGAACCGGCTCCCTAAGTTCCTCGGTTACTTCGAGCGCGTGCTCACGGGCAAGGCGAGCGGCGACGGGCCCTGGCTTTACGGCGGGCGATTGACGTATGCGGATCTGGTGCTGTTCCAGGTGCGTTTTTCATTTATTTTCTTCCGTTTTCTTCAGTTTGAAGAGAAACCTTCGAATTGGGCGCATGCCTGAATGTTTAGGGGAGTATACAGACTGACGTGGCGCGTGCAGTGTCTCGATGGAACCAGATTCATGTTCCGGAAGGCGATGCGGTGGGCGGAGCACTCCGGGAAGTACACCCATGTCTTCGACCTCTACGATGCCGTAAAGACGCGGCCGAGGATCAAGGCGTACCTGGACAGCAAGAGGAGACAGGAGTATTCGATGGGTATCTACCGGTACTATCCCGAGCTTGACCTCGGCGACGAGATGTGATGGGCTGGTTGTGGTGTGACCGCATTTCCTGTCTGGAGAGGAGATGCCTTCAAGCTGCGACAATTTGAGCAGGGAGCTGGCGCTAGGACAGGTCAACGTGATCTGATGCTAGTACCGCATGCCCATAGATTAAGCAGATTTCTCCACGAAACAATTATTACGGTGTGCGTACGATACCGACCCCTCAGGGGACTCCCTCACTGGTTATTATAGCATCCTACTCCCTGATCTATCCTCCAATTTCCTATGCATCTCTTCCCGTAGTCACATCTTCTTCCACGGAATTATGCATAAAATGAGCCTGACTAAATCAATTCTGGCCATGGTTAAAATCGACTATTAGAATTGTAAATATTCCAGGTAAAATGAAGCGTACAGTGTTACCGTGATGCCAGTGCTGAGATGCGTGTCTGAATATCCATTTGAATAGAACTTTAGGGCCACGTTGTTATAAGTGGTAGATACGGTAAGTAAATACGATATAACCAGCAGATCGGAATAGTATTAGTAGATACGAACATTATTCTCAAGGTCATTAACATAAACAACTAGATATTGGTGTGCTGTGACCAAATTCGCTCACACGTAATCCTCCCTACCGATTTTATCCACCAAACCACCAAACCTGTAGCTGCTGACAATAACCCGGAGTGTCTTATGTTCTGATGACGTAGCCCCTTTCCACGAAGGTTCCATAATGCATTAGACCGCTCATAAAAGGTACTTTGTGTCTCTCCCGCTTTGTTAAGGTTTGTTTATTTTTCCTTTTAAGCTTTTGCGCCGCCAATAACATTTACATGGCAGGTAGGATGTTGACCAGTCAACGTAGTAATTATCTAGCCACCCACGGTCCATTCAAGCGGACAGAAGTGTCAGGGGGACGCAGGAAGGATGTACAGCGTCTCTAACAGCTTAACTATGGGTAAGCCGTCAACCGAGGGCCCTCAAAGCCTCCAGATTCGATTTCGCCACGGCACTGGCGTCATCCTATGTCAACTTCCTGTAATAAATACCTGGAGAAGTCGTGGTGTGCCATCAAAACACCACATACAGACTCCACTAACGTTAAGTCTAAGGTTTAGGAACCCTGGCTTTTCCACGCGTGAAGCCAGCTAGCTTTGTCACGTAGTCACGTGATACCCTCCATCAACTTCAACACTAAAGATTTAGTGGCCTCGGCTTTTCCACTTTAACGTACCTGAAGTTCCCTCGTTCCCTAACCATGGGTAGACAGTGGCAGGATACTGCTTCCAAAAACGGTAGCTTCGGCCGTGTACGTCATAGCGCTTAGCCGATTGTAGGTTGCTTCATAGATATGTGAGCGAACTTGTTACAGGGGAAAGGTCCATGACTGCTGGGTAACTCGATAGCTGGGGTCGCTGAGACCTCATTCTTTCGGACAAAATAATAGTTCATACAAGCAATGTAGTGAGCCCAGTCGTCACAGGCGTGTACTGTATCTCCCCCTACTGCCACAACACTCTAGCTGTAACTGGTAGATACATATCTAATTTGTGCTTACGAAAGGCAAACACCAGGGATCGAAGCAACTCAACCGAAGTCCACGCATTGAGCAATCCATTGCGCAACAGCCAAGCTTGATCCATCCTATTAAGGCCATCCTGGATGGACGTATAAGACTAATAAATATATGTGGCGCTATTTATAAAATGCATAGCGGGAAAATAAGCTTAGTCTCTGACTAGTGCATTCTTCCGCATGAAAGCAGATATCATTTCGGCCCTTGGTCTACTGACGTCCATCCGTAGACATCTACGACGGGCAAATGGCCGAATCCATCCACATATGTTTAGGTACGGCGATGGATAGACGTCAATTCACTCCGGAGGGGTAACTGATGGAAATGATTGCGTTGCTTCAGCCTCTAGTAGACACTAACGGCCAATCGCATTGATGGCTCCTTTCCTTATATGGTTAATGCTGTAACCGCTTCAGTACTGGCTATGCTCTTGTGGCAGTCGAGGCGATAATGTTTTTTATTTTCATATCAGGCAGAAACTTTTTTGATGGTCTAACGTACCTACTCAGTAATCTCTGCGCCAGTACTGAGCTGTGACAAGGCTTTTCCATATGAAGGGCAAGCCAACTTGGTGTGTGTGGCATATTATCTTCTCCACCAGATCGTGACCCTTTTGTTAGACTCAACTTGTTTACCAAGGAATCATGCACCGGTTCAGCAGCCTGGGCATACCTTAAACTCGGGTAAAGGGCCCATGGAGATTATATCGTAGATTTGCTGAACCGTATACCGCACCACTTACCGCAAGATCAACAAACCCCCTGAAATGGCATACACCTTGGTCACATCAACCCCTAAAAATGTCCAAAGCGTCCGAATTCTTTCCAAGGCATGCATACTTAAGGCCATCCCCTATGGTCTTCGTCTTTCAATTATCTAGCATAATAGCAGGTTTTATGCTTCTACGGGAAGATCCCATACCTTAACTAGTAGGATATCGCGGCAAAAACATTAATAGCTCAAACTGTGCTGGTTCGGGCGGTGTATGGTTAAACGTATATTCCCATATCTCCCCCGCTCTCGCACTATCCCATTTCTTTCCTCACTTCGAAAACCCCGTCAAGCCGCCTTTTCCTTTTTACTGAGCATTACATCATTCTTTAAACACACTTGAAGCACTCTGACACCCTGCACCAGCAGTATTCCCGAGCCCAGTTGCTGAGATTCTCAAGTTTGACAGCCATATTGTAACCCGTACCCAGCCGAGTGACCTGGTGTGCTTTCTGGACTCTCAGTCAATACCATTTGCGGCGTAGCACCATCATCACAATTCGACTGTGAAGATGGAGTTCCAACAACCTTTCAGCACCTATCCCATCGCCGGCTTTCCCCCCTTCCTTTCCAATCCATCTGATATTCCAGCCAGTGGAGGCGGCCGCAACTCCAGTTACAACTCCATCTTTGAATCCCCCTATTCCCATGCACGTATAGTTTGCCTCCACTGCACTCGACGCCCGGCCGCTATTAGCCCTTTGACTGGCGTCGCCTTTTGTTACTGTTCTGTATGCGCTCCTCTATTAGCCTCATATCCAACGAACCAGTCATTTGACAATATCCCTCAGCGCTGGGCGAACTCCGGTGGGCTGAACCCTCTTGTCCCCCACAATCTGCCCACCGCCCCTCAAGACACGGGCAATCCACGGCCAGCCAAGCGCAGTAGATCTCCTGCATCGAGCGGTGGAGCAAGCACCCCGTCCCCAAAGCGCAGAGTCGGCCAAAACGCCTGCACCGTATGCATTGCTGGGAAGGCCAGATGCGTCAAGTCGCAAAATGGCCCCTGTGCCCGTTGCGCGGAGAAAGGTATCACTTGCATCCCCGGCATCGACAAGCGCACGCAGAAGACCAACCGGAAAGAACTCCAGGACATAATCGACAAGTACACGGCTGAAGCCTCCGAATGGATCACAATTTTGAAGGTGCTGAGGGAGTCTTCAGCCAACAACAACCCCGCCGAGCTCGTGGCCAACTATCAGGACCCCTTGGACGATTTTTGGCGCGCGGTCAGACTCATTAGAGACGCCGCGCAGAGCCGCGTCCAACAAAAGGAAATTGATCTCGTTCAGATCCCGTCTTTCCCGATCCTCGAGATGCATATCCCTAGAGAGGCCAAGTTGAATGAGATCAGAAAGACCAAGGAACAGGCACACAAGGCAGGCCGCGAGCTCATCGACGCCATTCAACACCTCTGCGACTCGGCTGCAGCGGGCACGCTGACAGATGGCCAAATCGACGCCTACATCATTGAGGCCCTGAATGGTGATTTCGATCCGGCTTCGGTTTTCCGCCCAGAGAAAGACGACCCCAGACTATCGCCAACCCCCAGATCATCACCGACCCCCAGATCATCGCCGACCATCAGCCCAGAGGACCGTAGCCCCGAGTCTTCAACGCCTTTCAGTTCAGACAGCGACATCTCCTATCATCCCGCGCCGGCTGCCAGCCTAGAGGACGGCAGCCCCGGATTTCCCTGGTTTCCGGACTCAGAGAGCGAAAACTTCGGATTTCCCGCGCCGGTTGCCGGCCCAGAGGACGGTAGCTCTGAGAACCAGTTGCCTTTCAATTCAGACAGCATTGCCCTCACTCATCCCGCGTCGGTTGTCGGCCAAGAGGACGACAGCAGCTTGGAACCGTCATGGCCTTTCGGCCCAGAAGACGGTAACATCGAGACTCCTCCGCTTCCTCTGCCGTCTTCCAACCCAGACAGCGACGGCGCCTCATCTCCAGGGGCTGGAGAGTCCGAAGAAGACGCCGAACTCAGACGTTTGCTAATCTCGGAACTTGCGAAAATTGATCCGCGGTACCAACAGTACCACTAGCAAGAGCCTCCAGGCAGTCTCAACCCAGTGTGAGAACAGGACGAGGAGCAACTAACGCCATCACCGTCCTCATCTTTCCCTGGTGTCTCCGAGATAGACATTTGTTTCCTCTTCCGTTCGAAAAAATCGGTACATCGCACTCTCTCTTCGCGTTCACCAACTGGATTTCGGTGGACGACGTCATTACTGAGTTCTATACAGCATTGATACCCCAGCGCATCGCCTGTTTTTCTTCCATACATTTGCTTTTACCTCGAAAGATGCAGCCGACAAGTTACCTTGGCCAACCACGTCGTTCCATTTGGATTTACAGCAACTGGCTCCACCATGGAGCTGTGTTTTGGAATTGTGTATTGGAGTCCGTGGGAGGATGTTCGGGGTCTTGGGCCCCCTGGTGAGCTTTCTGGATCGGTCTGACAGCCACATCTGCCGTGAAAGTGGCAAGGAGTGGAATGCGTTGCAGGGTTGGGGGAACCAGGATGTAACGGACTTTCAATACAATTCTTAAACCACAACCATATCTTGTCGGTGACAAGGCTAATCCTTTGCGACGCAACGTAGAGGCAGTTTGTGTATGGGCGGTGCGCCCCCTGAGCATAGTGACCTTCCGTATCGCCGAATGTAGGTTTAAATTGATGATCGGTGCCCTGGTGCCTTGAATGATATGCTATTGGTGACAGGTGCTTAGCAACCGCTTCTGCCCAACAATTCCGAGGCAGGCTCTGAGGTGCATAGCGACCTGTTGTCTGCTTGTTTCGGCGAGTTTGGAGGCTCGCAGAATAGGAGGGAGTGGCTCAGAGCCATACAGTCATCACTTTTCTGTCATAAAACTGCCAACTCCTCGAGTACAGCACTTAGCTATAGGTGGGTATCCTGTGAACGTACGCAACGTATGCACCTGCGGTTGGTAACTGGACGATGGACTTAGCAGACTTATTCATCATGGTATCTCTTTGATCTAATGAAGGTTACCATGACGACGTAAATCATAATACGAGAATTTTAGCGAAATCAAGGCAAGGGGAGCATCTCGCTGTATTCGATTTTGTATAATTGCAAAATGTTCAATGCATCATCGCAAATGTTACGGTGGGTCGAACTTTCGACTTCTACTGGTACTTGAGCAAATCAATAAGAGACGTTGATCACTAACACAGGACCCGACGGAGAAAGGAGACCGAGGTATACCCATACCTAGGTGTCGTATCTGCATGGAGCAGAATGGCATCGAGCTCCCCGTTGTTCCTGTGTCTACGAGGACTTCCACCGACGGCACCTAATGCTTCGCGCTCTCTCGCCGCTTCCGCTCAGCCTCAACCATCGCGTCGAACCTCCACATAGCGGGCGCGCCCTCAATGAACGTGTCGGCAACCCAGAGCAACCACAGCTTACTCCCTTCTTCAATGCCATGCTTCGCCAGCCTCGTACGCGCGATCCACCAGGCCTCTGTAGTGTGGATGACTAGCACCGGGACGAAGATCGCCTTCACTAGCCATTTGTAACCCCCAGCGCCGAACGGAAACACCGCGTCGAGCGCACTCCAAGCCGGCGTATCCGGCTGCACCAGGCCCAGTGTAGCCGCGCAGAAGAAGTACAGGGCGACGCCCACGGAGGAGGCCACCCCGGGGCCGGCGGGCGGCTTGAACTCAGAAATGCGGATGTCGCTCAGCCCCAGCTTCTTCTGCGCGTCCTGCGCCATCTCGATCATCCGCACGCGCGCGTCTGAGAGAGCGTCCATTGGCGGGGAGATGCGGACGACATGCGAGCCGGAGGCAGACTTGATGGTCATGGAGTCGAGTGTCAGATCTGTGAGCTGCGGGCTCCGCGCCGCGGAGGCTGAGAGGAGGTTGAACGCGCGCAGGTACTGGGACAGCTCATATGTGTGGTCTCTGTTCATGTGGGAGATGATGCGAGCTTTCATCGCCTCGTTGGAGGGCGCTGCTGGCTTGGTTTCTGCCATCTGTATTAGTCGGGCCAGTAGAGGAATTGGTAGGGAAGCGCAGAGATTTCTATATATACAAGTTCCCAAGGTACAAAGGAGGGGGATGACGAGGACTACGCGAACTTATCGGTGCGATGTTTTGCCACAACATCACACGCGTCAAGAGATGAAGTTGATAGATTCCCCGCCTAGATCCACAATAACCCGCCTGTTCATGCTGGGACATCGGAAAAATCGGGGGTCCGGTAAGCCCCCATGGTTTATTATTAGCAGGTCCAATGATATGTGGGGTTGAGATACATGGGACATGCGCAGTGAAAGCGTCATATCTCAAGTATTCTGTCTCATGATAAGAAAACCCTACTAACAATAATGCACAGAGCTAGTTGTAAACGTCAAAATCAACAAGCCCTGTCATCAATCCAGCACTCTAACTTCTTTTAGAACAACAGGTTAATGTGATACCTATCACATGTCCCAATGTCCCATCACGATTCGACTATGTAGCAGGGCATATTGAAAGGAGTTTCGGCAAGCCCCTTGACCACTTAAGCTCTGCTAACCGATATCGGGTTTTTGCGGTCTTGAATAAGTCTCATCTGACAACAATCGCCCGTGGGAAGTCTACACTGGGAAATGAGCCGAAGCGCTAATCTATTCATCACCCTGATCCGCACGCATCATATCACCAGTCGGAAGAAGCTCCAACGCGTCAAGAGGACTGCACGACAGCTTGCCATCCCGTTCGTCCTGGTCCGCAGCGGCGGCTCGCCGGGGATCATGTATGCCGAAGGTCCCGACAGGAGCGGCGTTACCGATTGGGTCAATGCCGTCAAAAGCCTTCGATACAAAGACTTCCAGTGTGCGCAGAAACCCATTGCGCGCCCCGTCAACATTGATGAACAGACCAAATATGCTGGTTTTAATGAGGTCGCTTCTGTTACTGAGTTCTCTGAGGTGATGCAGCGCAAGGGGCTGACTGCGTGGTGGGAAGCGGGAATGGGCTACAAGGCGAAGGAGTAGGGTCTTTCTCTTCGCTAGAGCCCTCGCGCGGAGTTCCCGTGTTTTATTGACTCACGGGAATGGGAGCGAAGTCACACCCTCTAGAAACTTCGATTATGGTTGACTTCAGCAGCAGGGTGCCTTAATCTAGGCCAAGGCCGGACCGACATGTAAGCCCTCCATATCCATTCGGGCATCAACGGTGTTGTCTGAACGAGGAGCGCAGCCGGGCCTTACAGCTTTCTATTTCAAATATATGAATTCGAGGCGGGAGCAAGACTACGAACCGGACCGGACTAGGAAGATCCGGTAAAGTTGGCTCTCATATGGCCCGGCAAGTATCGCAGACGCAAGATAAAGAGAAGTGCCTATGGAATATATACTATAGCCTAACAAGCTTATTAAGTGCGATCAATACTGGTTCCGCCAGTCCGGGTCAAGTCTTGCACGAGCACAAGAGTGGCTTTGCCAGGTCTTCCGCCGGGGCGACTTCTCTCGCCTGCGAGTCCCCTTTCACTGCAAAATGTCCCATTTCCAGCTAAGTTTGGTAATCTTCCGTGGGCGGGAAACAATGCAACAACTTCGGGTACCTGGGACTATTCAGGACATTGCGATATGCTCAACTGGCTCTTATCAAATACCGACGTTCTGTCAGCTCAGCCCCCTTGACTGGTTTCCGGCTCCCTATTACTTGAAGCCGTCTGAATTGACGCGACGAAGCTATTAATAGGGTGGCACAAGATTATCTATCCACTTTGAAGAGTCTGGAATAACACGGCCAGATACTAGGCGGTTGCCATTGCCGTGTTATGCCCAACTACGGTGGGAGTGATCTGGAGAATTCACCCGCCTTGGCGCTCTGATCTGGGACCCCTGAGCTTCTGGCCAATGAAGTCAACCCGGCTCATTAACCTTGTCATTATGGAACCTATCCCAATCGAGTAAACGGAACCTCCTGAGCCTTGTTCATATCATCACTATCATAGGAAGGCGAAGGCTATCACATTGGACCTGGTAGCATAAAGCCAGTGTCACCCGCATACCATGCCGATCTTCTTCTTTGAACTAGATCTCAGCATCGCCAATACTCGTCCGAACCCTTAGGTCTGTGATCGACACGATGAAGTTATTGTCCCACGCCGTGCTTGTGGCGGCCGCCGCAACAAACGCTGCAGCCCACTCCATATTCCAACAGTTGTGGGTCGATGGTACTGACTACGGCTCCCAATGCGTTCGAATGCCCCCTAGCAACAGTCCCGTGACCAATGTTGGCAGCAGTGACATTCGCTGCAACGTCGGCGGCACCCGCGGCGTTTCCAGCAAGTGCCCTGTGAAGGCAGGTTCGGCGGTGACTATTGAGATGCACGCCGTAAGATACCGTGCCGTTTCACTCGCTTGAAAGAAGACTGCTTATGCCATCGCAGCAACCCGGCGACCGCAGCTGCGGTAACGAGGCCATCGGCGGCGCTCACTACGGCCCCGTGAATGTGTACCTTAGCAAGGTCCCTGACGCGACGAAGGCCGACGGATCCACTCCCTGGTACAAGATCTTCGCAGACTCCTGGGCGTCTAAGGGTGCTGTGGGTGATGCGGATGACTGGGGTACGAACGACTTGAACGCTTGCTGCGGCAAGATGGATGTGCCCATTCCGGCGAACACACCGTCTGGGTGAGTAACTCTCGTCGCTCTACTCCCTTTCCTTTTCAACCCCACGCCTCGTTTCCTAGGGATGGCATCCTCTTATGAGCAAATCCTCTACAAACGTATATCTTGAGAGGTTACTTTAGCCTCAGTCTGGGATATTCCGTCAACCTTTGCTGACTCTGGGCCTTCATAAGCGACTATCTGCTCCGTGCCGAAGTGATTGCCTTGCATACGGCGGGCTCATCAGGCGGAGCTCAGTTCTACGTATCCTGTTATCAGATAACAGTGGAGGGAGGCTCGGGATCGGTGCCGGCCGGTGTCTCGCTACCAGGCGCGTTCAAGGCCAGCGACCCGGGTATCCTAGTCAACATTCACTCCAAGATGAGTAACTATGTGAGTGAACTGCTACTGCCCCTCCGACGATGGCTTATAGCCCTTTGTTCCCCTGAGCCCAAACGCAATGCGAAGCGGTCTGGTCCGACACAGAGTTGGACCCGAATTGTACGATTCTCGGATCACTAATTTCTACAGGTTAACCCCGGCCCCGCCGTCATTCCCGGCGGCACCACCAAGACCGCTGGCTCGAAGTGCTCGGGATGTGCGGCCACGTGCAAAGCCGGCTCGGGATCCACGGGCACTGTTATCGGCGGACCAGCCCCGACCGGCGGCAATGGCGGTGGCGGTGGCGGATGTGCTCAACAGAGGTACCAACAGTGTGGAGGGCAGGGCTATACAGGCTGCACGACCTGTGCCGTAAGTTCCTCCCTGTCTCTACCAGATGCCATATGAAATTGGATTGCTAACAATGAGCAGGAGGGACTCACTTGCGTCGACGTTTCCGCGCCTCACTACTCCCAGTGCCAGTGAAGCAGAGATCTGGAATCAACCAACAGGCTGTACCTAAGCCAAGAACATAGTTGAAGTTTTGCGGGTATACTTGCTGCAGTCTGCTTATGCTCTGTGCTAATCTCTTGAATGCTAAGTTTCTCCTCTTGCCACGAACTCGTCGGCTCAAGACTAAGGCGTAGATAGTCTGATACAACAAGCAAGGAGAGGTTGACTAGCCTGTCGTTGGTAGCAAAATATATGATTTGAGCGACGTCCATGCGACTAATCATTCAGCTTACATTTTCTGGAACTAGCCTATGTGATATATGGTATGTGTAGCTAATGGCCCTTTGACACGATTAGAGGCATGACAGTTGCTTGGTAGATACCCCTTTTCCGTTCACCCCCTTTCACGTAGTGGGGCGTAAAATTCATAATTATCTAATGACCCTCGGCAGGCTGCAAACCGCCAAACATGTAACGCTCAGTTCGGACGGTTAGGTCTATAACAAAGTTAGTCTTTAATATCATCTCTGGATGACGTAAGCTTCTAGCAAAGCTGAACTTAGGTTGCCGTCAGGCGCCTCTGACCTATCCACCACAATCCTTACAGCCAGGGCTTATCGATTCTGCGTACACCATGATATCAGAAGATTAAACAGTACTCTAAGAACCAGATACTTAGTACGCCATCGGCCAGTCTATTAGAGCCGTCCTCATGTGTCCCCGATACAAAGCCTTCCGGGACGGCGGCGCGGGGTGTCAGGTTTCAAGCAGTGCGGCTACGATCGCCCTTCAGGGGTTCGTTGAGCCAACTGTACAGCTAGCTCGTCCAACTTCGCCAGGTTGCAGAATTGTCACTACGGTCATCCTTCCAGCTTAAGTGGCCACTAAGCGTATCAGGGATCCCGCAACACCCAAAGACCGAGAAGAGGGTAACAGTCTATATGCGTAATGCTAATAATTAACACTGGCATATCAGCTCGCCACGGAAAACCGCCCCCCCTTCTCTTTTTCAACCCAAAAAATTAAACGTGTGTCCCGATACCCATTTCCGGACCACCAAAACTCCTATCGTTAGATATGGCCTAATTGCACATGGCGGCGATCACTAAATGTCATACTAATAGTTGCATCGACAACTCACTCAGTGCCCCATGCATACTTCCCCAGTACCCGTACAGCACAGACATATTGACGCCTAGCTTTCGGACCGGAGGTCGCTCATTGTCAGAGAAAAGGGTGAAGCACAGAGTGCAAGGCAGAAGAAGCAGCCTAGCTGGTAGTTCGAAGTATAGGTAGTAAATAGATGACCATTAGTGCCTGCCTTTTCTAACTGCTCGGGGCGAAGCCCCGTATATATACACAAACCAGATCCTCGCTGGTGGGGCACTGGGCCCTCGTAAGGGGGTCACACCTTGGCACCTGACACTCATCCTTCTTCTCAATGGTATTGAAAGCTTGCAATAGCCGGAACGTGATCCAGTGCCATCTGCGCCAAGGCAAACTGTTGGCCGATACAGATTCGCGGACCGGCGTTCTAGGTTCCAGTGAGGTTAGTCGACTTCGTAGGGTTGCCGGCTTGGCGACGAAAGATGATGAATGGCCTACAAAGGCAAGTACTGAACCGCGACCTTCAGGTCTTCCCAACACTGGGGTCGGAACTCATTGGCATTGCTGCCGTAGATGTCCTCTCGTCGTTGCATGCTCCACTGTAGCGTCTGGTGTCAGTACCTCTTCCCCCCGTAGAATTTAAGGAAGTCATCACGATGTGACCTCTTTCAGGGGATGCAAACTCCAACTGTCTCTTAAAAGAAACTCGTGCTCCTCGACCAGGAAAAGGGGGCCCAGTAACACCTAGCACTAGAAATCACTTACTGGCTGGTAGCGGATGATCGTCCCTTTTGGAACGAATGTCGGTGACTTGCCATCAAGCACTCCGCCTGTTGGTAAGATGGTGTCTCGAACCGCCTCACGCGCGTTGGTGGCCACTGGTGGGTTGCGCCGGAGGGCCTCCTTAATCGCCCAGCTCAAGTACTTCATTGCTCATAGGTATTCCCAGGAGGGATCGTGTTTACCCAGATCTTGGATCTCTCTTTGAATCTTCGCGAGCATACCCGGATTCCGAGACAGTTCGAAAAATAGATATGTCAGTACGCTAGTTGTCGTGTCCTCCCCAGCCAGGAAGATGCTGAGTGATTGGACCCGAACCACCTCGTCAGGCTCTCCTGTCTTAATCAACTCATGCAGAAAGACGTATTTCCGACCTCCGTTCTGCAGGTCCTTCTTGGTCTGGCCCTTGAAATTCTGCACGTATCAGGCTACATATATCCTCATGTAGCCCACATCTGCATCTAGTCCACGGTCGGGGGGGAGCTGAGAAAGCCATCCCAGACGGACACGGTAGGCGATCTTGAACACGGAGCGGCCAAGCACGCCCTGAATTCCAGCGCCTCCGGGGATGGCGTCCCCAGTATGTCTGTTGATTGTCCACACATGAGGCCCGAGATGCTGTCCATAGTGAGCATGGAATGGTACCCCAACATTGGTAGCGTTCCTCGAACACGGACTCGGGGATAATCCACTATCTCAGGCTCGGGGAATAGCCTGTGGACGAAGGTGTGTCCTAGGTCCTCCAGACGCTGCTGTCGGCTCTCAAGCAGCGCATTCGCCTTAACTTGCCTTCCGCTTCCAGAAAATAGCGGATTCCAAGCGTATCATTCGGATACACGGGCATAGGCGCGCAGCCATCCTGTGCGTTCTTGCCGTAGTACCGATACCATCCTCGCAGCGCTCGGTTTGTGTGCAAACGCTCAACAACATAAGCAAGACACTGACCGCTTTGACTTGGGCAGACAAGGGACGTGGCTGCAAATGAAGTATGTCCAGCGCAAAAAATTGTGGCTGAAGTGATGATGGCCACATTCATCAAGACATATCGACCTGTCGCTACTCTACCGGCTCTATCCATCTTGAGTATATGAGCTATGAGATGGTCTAATTTTTCTTGTCAGTCAAAGAGCATAAACAGCTTTAGTTACCTGCTGGCCCTGGGAGAAGAAAGGACTGGGAAATCGAGTCTATAAAATAGAGACGACTGCAACATAATCACTGTGACTCACCGTTGACCGAGTATGCGCAGTGTCTCTTGCCCCATAATTAGAGTTTCGACCTCAGATGCACTTAAAGACCACAGCTACCAGACCAGCTAACAGGAAAGAGTTGATGTAGGTCCATGATACTTGTCCGTCCACGCGCAATGCCTCCACGAGGATGTACGGCTGATTAGACGTCCAATCGTAGCAAATTCCGACAGACCACATTCGCTGCCATTCGCACTTCTTGGGGAGCTGCACACCCGGGGGCTTTGAAGTCTTCCAATGGCCTCTCGTGATAATCACTCCGGATTGGTGTCACGACGCTACGTTACGAGCGGGAGATTCACATGTGCACCATGATTGGACGCCGTTCTGCCTGGACTTGCGGGTCTGATATCAAAGTGTCCCATAAATTATCAGACACGGCTCTTTCCTAAGCGTGCATAGGCAGCCTCGTTTTGAAGGTAATTTGGATAAATTAAATAGCAGGAGTGCAACAGAAGGATGTCCTCGGAGCTTGCCTTCACATCTTGACTTTGCTCTACGAACTAGTCAGACCCAGGCTAAGGGGAGAGAGCTAAGAGGGAAACTTCACGATTGAGAAAGCGCGAGCCAAGTTCTACCGAAGGTTAACACATATCGTACATATAAAAGTCTTGGAGAGAGATAGGGAGAGAGACGAGACGGAACGCTTCTCGCTCGCCACTTTCTCCTTAGCTCTATCTCAACTTCAACTTCACGCTTTTTACCTCTTCTTGGATTTGTTTTTGTGGATAGCAATCTGCATCATGCCGGCTTTGCCTCCTTCGCAGAACACACTGAGCTGGATTCTGATACTGAAGTCCTCATCGACAAGCAGTTGTCCTAAACATGCTCCCTCGAGGAGGAGTGGACGCACTACTTCTCCTTGAATAGCAGCTTGTAAACTGAATAATTAAAACCGAGAGTACTCTGCTTATGAAATCCGATTCACCGCGTCCCAGTTAATGGCCACTCGAGAGCTTTTATCTTATACCTTTTGACCATGGTCTCTCACGCTGCACCCAAGATCCCCAGGCGTCACGGTGTGATAGGTAACCTGGAGTCGATATTACGAGTGCTGGGTGCGGAAGCGCACCACGCTTACCGCCAATAGACTCTGAAACAGTGTATAATTCATCGTGACGGTATCAAAAGCATGGACTGCGGATATTTGGCTGGATGACACGAAAACCAACCTTCAAGTTTCCTACACGACCCTGATGTCTGGGGAGTTATTGCTGTGACAGGTACCACCCATGATGACCTATCTGCTGCCCAAGTATGTTGGAATCACCACCTGGCCCATTCTTTTGAGAATATAAAGATCGAACACTGTAAATAGTCGTCTGCCGAAAAGCAGAGGTTTCCCTTTACCGAAAAGAGCAAGTCAGGGGCTTAAGGCGCCTGTGACAAAGCTTTGCAACCCAACAGCCTTCGTAATTTATGTGCTGGTGGTCAAGTATATTGTTCGCCCTGTCCATGTATCAGCGGCCTATCTCATTACGACACAAACAAGCATTATCGTCCTATTCACCGAGAACCTGTATTGCTTAATGATCCAGCTTGTGCCAGCACAGCTTGTTGAAATAGGGGTTAGGATAGGGGTAGCTAGACGACCCCACACCTCTACGTATATAGTTGTCCAGTCTTTCAGCATTTAGACTAATCACTTAACATTGGATCGAACGGGCTTTCAGCCTGCCTTTAACCCCTGACGGTGAGCGATCTCGAGATAGATTAAACGGTTTAAGGGTTTCTGTTTCGTAGTAGGGGAACCCTCCTGGTGCCCACCGAACAGCATATGGTGCGCCCATCGGCAGTCCCAGAACTCTATAACCTGAATCTACGAGAATTCTAACGCACTGTTCCAGCCACAGACGTATTTCCTCCGGTCCTGTGAACCGGCTGTTCGAATGATGTACTGAGTAAGCTGAGAATAACGCATCGATCGGACATTAGCTTCGATGATAACGGTAAAATCGGTTATGCGGCTCATCGATTGCTCGTACCTGGCTGGGTACGTGACGGGGGTCCACAAAGGATTCGGTGAAACGGCGTAGAGACGATGACGAGATTTCGTCATATGGGGAGCCCCCCACGAATATCTTCGGACGCGATGGCCCGTCGATATACATAGTGGGGACGATTCATAATCTACAATTGATACTAAGTCGATCACTACTTATGGCCTGAAGCGGGTGACGTCATAGAGACGAGAGCCTACGGTGACGGTGAGGGAAAAGAAGCCTGTGGCGAGTCGGCGAATCTCACCGAACCATTTACAGTATATTTGGTACACGGTGATTGCATCGTAGGAACCGCAGAAGCCAGCTCCTGTCGGCTTATCATCGAAAGGCTGTGAACTACCGGGGGGCTTATACCATTGCTTGGCCGTTTCCAAAACAAGGTCTTTGTTGCATTGTATGAACCGGACTGACCCGCTATGACGGCATGCCGTCGGCTAGGAGGCAAAGGCAATGCTTCGCAACTGCAACAACCAATTGATATCTATAGGATACACGGAGGAGGACGATATGATACCTTGATTCGTGACGCCTCATAGTAATGAAGACGAAAAATTGCCGTCAATTTGATCGCCCAGCTCAATATCAACGTTACATTGGCTGATTAGATATGAGATACGGAGCCTTATCAGGGCCATGAGTGCTAGACTGTCAGTGCTTAGTGGGTCTCTGTTGTGATACATGCGTACTTCTCTCAAGACATCTGGTGATCGGCACCTAACTTGCCCGACTAGATTTTGCCCGGAGACCGATTGTTCGGTATAGAATCCGAGGATAACACCTTTTCCCCCCTTGACATCACCGTTTGAGGGTAACGTTAAGAATTGTCTGCTTCCTGAATATCAGGCCGAATATTAACATCCCTGCCAGGCACACTCTAGCTTCAGGTACAACTCTCAGGGGTATTATATGTTAGTTACCCCACCCGGCCCACCTGGTTTCACGTATTTGCTACATAACGGTCGGTAATCACCACCATAGGCGTTGGGACAGCTCTTTCAACCTACTAGCTTCTGTTATTTCTTCAAATTAAGGTATTTTTGCAATATTCGCCATGGACCTCCAAGCCCAACTTCCCTGGATTAAAAAGTGGCTTTCGGGAAACGTTTACGCTAGCACAATAAGATAAAATGAATAAGTGCTATCTTATTGGTAGCAAGAAACAGCGTAATTGATATATGTATCAATGCATAGAAATTCTATGGAATATACTTCCTAACCGTGTGTGGTATTTGGTGGACCTGGTGGAGTAACTAACATGTAATACCCTTGGGAGTTGTATAACGCTACTGCTAGATTGAAGTTCCATTAAAATAAAGGTCGGAAAGGTTAGTTGATGGAAAATACCTGATTAAGATGTTAAACTTGCGCCTACGACGTAATAGTTCTGGTCATAGTTTTCGGGCCGTATATGGACTCGTTCGCTAGCTCTCGGTGCGTTAAAAGGACGGTGTCGGATCTAGATCTAAACCCGGAAGTGCCCAGGACGTACTCACTTCGCTAGTAGGCAAACAGTACCGCTCATGTCACTCCCCTCAAAGTAAAACATGACAAACCCTCGTGTCTGCTAAACACCAGCGACACCTAGGCGTACTCAGAGTTTATTAGAACCGGCCATCACGAGGCTGCGCTTCGGAGAAGCATGTGGAAGAATCGCCGCTAATGTGGTCTGGTGGACCCTCAAAACCCGCAGATCTTTGCCAGATCGTGCATATCCAGGGGACCAATACCCGGACCGACAACCCACCTGTCTTGGCTTGGCGACGCCGTGTCGGAGGTCCGATGATCCTGTCAGTCTCTGTCTGGCCTACTGTCTCATCGGGGACCAAATAGAGATGCTAGAGTGCCTACATAAGCAGCCAAGGCTAGTTTACGAGATCTGTGCGACTGCTGGGTGTATTTCCTCGAGTGAGAAGACAATGCGACATGTAGCTAGCTGCAGAGGCGGTGGGTTCGGAATCCGAAATGGAGGCCTGTGGGGCCGCTTGTACACTCAGGTTCCTGAATATTTAAAATAACACTCCAAAAACTACATTATTTGGAATCGTGCATTATATGTGTCTTTGAGGGGTCCAATCACAACGATCGGTCGGTCTAATCGGTCCTTGGTGACTACGCGTGCTGGTAGCTGGTCACGGCGCTGCTGTTTTGAAAGGTTACTTGTCACTACCATCCGATGAGTAGTAGCGTTACACAGGCAACATGATGCGAAGCGTGGGTGCCGGCCGCGGATGGGGTTAAAGTAAGATCTGATGCCTCCCGCTACGAAGTACACAAGTGTGGTTCGCCTTGTCGAGGGCATGCCTTTAGCCACTGAGTTCCAGGCGTCAACGTCAGATTGTCGGTGGAAGAAAGGATTCCTCGTTTCCCAAGGGCTATAGTAAACGGCCACAGCTGTACGCCCAAGCAGTAAGAGGATATGCCCCGGCTGTGCGACGTGGGCCCAGATGGAACCTCCCAAAGGCTGGGGTGTTCAGCCGTGCCACGAGTCGCGCCAACAGAGCTACTAGCCCTACATTGATGGGATTCTAGCTGTTAAATGATACCTAGCATAATGTTTAATAGCTGTATTGATTATACGGTTGCATTAGTAGAAGAAACTCGATAAACGTTGCGCGCGTAGTGTGAGTTCGAATCCCCTCTGCTGTTCACCGAGACGGTGTGCCCTTGATCATCCGTCTACCCCCGTTCGTACATGGCATCCGGTATCCCGCCCTGAGGCGCTCAGGGGTAAGTAAACGTCTGGGAACAAATGCCATAGGGAAACAGGGCTTTTATGCACAAGACGTGATCCTTTTCAATGCACAACTACCCCAACATAACCCCTTATTTGGGAAACGACGAGCGCCCGCCCGGCTCCTCTTCTGGGCTGACCGCAGACCTTACCGCCGCAGCTCGCGCATCCTGACCAATCCGACCAAGCTCGGTGTGACCGTCGTACATCTTTGAGCCTCTGAGTTGTCATTGTATCCATGGTTTTTAGGCCGCAACCCGCCTAAAATAGAATTTAATAGTATACAAACGGGGCGTCCGAGGCGCATCTAGGTACTAGACTTGACGGTTAAGAAAGGTCTTCGTCTGTCTTGATGCTTCCATCATCATCTTGCGTTTGGGTCTTGTATGTTCCGGTTGTTTTATTGTCTTTCCTATTTTCCTATTGGCGCGATCGTTTAGCGTACGAATTCAGGCCTAGCATCCCCTGTCCAATATTGTACAATGGCCCTCATACGCCACGCCTCGCTGTCTATTACCCACCGGTTACCGTGCAATCATATGAAATGCGTATACGAAGTACGTATCGCATAACTGACACAACACTCGGAGATGTGTCCGAGTATTTTGATCTTCTTCGTCATTGGCCTTCATTGTTTCGCAATGGATTGTCATTGCGCTTATCTCATTCATCTTAAGCTTACATCACTAAACCAGTTCAGTTATCTGCTTACTATGCTAAAAAGAACTTTGAGTTCTTAAACAAGTTTGTTGTCACAGTTAACCCCGGGCCGGGCCGGGTGGGCAAAACAACACATCATTATATATATACATCAAGACTCAGGGGGAACATCCACCTTTGTTCCCAGTTGTCCTCTTGGCAAAAATTGTCTAGTAATCGATAATAAAAGAATGAGCTATCCCCCAGGCAAAACTAAGAAGGTCCATCTTCCCCAGATAATTAGCATTTTTAAAGCCGCATTTCTTATTGTTCCGTGTCACCCAATTGTTGAAGTTCTTGCAAACTACCCAACTCAGCGCGGGCGGTTACCCCAACTTCGTGGACGTTGAGCTGCTGTTAGCCAGTTCTTCCGCATACATCTAGGTACAAGACTTTTGTCGGCCCAGCTGAAAATATATTGATTGATTGATCAGCTTTACGGAAACGAAAATCCCGATCGACCATCTCGGACACAGAACCGACTCTACCGACTGGTAACACGCAAAACACATCGAATTGCCTCTTCCGGATATCCCCGCACCAACTCTCTTTTCAGCCAGCCAGGCTTCCCCGAGACTGGCAACACGATTGCGACTGGTCGATTGAACGAGTCGCGTTTGCCTGCCGCAGCCTATTTCGATTTGCGTCGCGTTTGGGTCTCTAGGGATCGCATTTGCGCATGCTTACCCCCCCCTTAAAACTCTGATCACACGAGCCCGAAATTAGCCTTTCATCCTGAGTAAGGACCAAACGCGGCTACAACCGGCCACAAGCAAACTTACAAAGTCTCGATAATCGCTACGAACAGTAATCGGGAGGGGAAAGGAAAGAAGAAAAGGACTAACATCCCTCCTCGAGTCTCACGGGCGCTTCCCCACCCCCCAATATTCTCCAAGTTTTGTCGAACTCCTTGTGACCGCGTGCACATCACACGGGACCGAAGCGACCAGCTGTAAGGAGGCGCGCAGCTGTCTCACTCCGTTCTTTTTTGTCCGCACGCAAATGACGCGAGACACCCCGAGCTCGCCCGAGGAAACCCGAAAGCCGCGAAGCAGACCCGGATCGCAACAGGGGCATCACGCACACCACCGTCCGACGACAAAGACTCATCCGCAAGCGCGGTCCCCCCCCGCGTCCTCCAACCACAACAACAAGACGGCGCACAAATCGGCGGCGCATCTTCATCACCACAATCACCATCATCACTCCTGCCACCCGCACAACCCCTCGCCCCTCATCATGGTAACCACAACATCTTCGGCGGCGCCGGCGCAACACCACGGCGATGACACACCGTACTACTTCGTCCCCGACGCGGATGAGCAGGCGGCCAAGGTCCAGGGTTACGGCTGGATGAAGCCCATAATAATAGACGACGACGATCTGATGTTCGGCGGCAAGAGCCTGAGCACGTGGTATGAGGAGGAGCGGCAGTCGCTGAGCATATCGGTTGAGGAGGAGCGGCGCGGTCGCCAGAGAGTGAGTCCGCGTCATGCCAAAGGCGTACATTATTATGGTCGTGGTAGGGATGGGACTAACAGTAAAGTAGGTGAGGCAACCGTACCACTCCTACGCGACCCATCATCACCACCACCAACACCCGCATCATCATCATGCGAACCCGACAAAGCCGACCGGCGGCGGCAATGAACAGAAGCACTAAAGATTAGCGCGGATAATCGGGCTCGGCATGAAACTAAATCTTTCTTTTGATACCCAACTTGTCTTTTTTTTCTCGCATAGCAGCATCCTCCCCCGGGGGTCCATAATCCGCCTACGACATACTCGTTTGTGGGGGCTGCATCACATCGACTGTTTTTGTTTTATTTTAGAAGGGCTGGGGGCATATGGAGGCACTCTTACGGCATTCGCGAACGACTGGGCGGCTGCATGTTCCCGACGTGCCCGCGCCGCACCGGAGTCACTTTGCATAGATCTACACCGCATGGCACTGGGTTGGACAATCATCTTTTTACATAGAACAGCGCACCCCCAAAACCGGGGTGCGCCGGCATCCCGTCTATCATTTTCGGTTAATTGTTTTTGCACCTAATCACCATGGGGCTGGTACTTTGCAACATGATTCATTGCAGGGGCGTTCTGAGCTGCAACATCCTAATCCCTGGGAGGGAGACACAAGATTGTCAGTCTTGAATAGGATGATACGAATTCTCCCGCTTGGCGATTGTCAGACTCAGGTTGTTCGTACCGCTCAGTGCTCGGGGCGGACCGATGGTCGCGGCGGACGCCACGACTGGCTAAACAGACTGTAAACCGACTGACTGGCTTGTGTGAGGACCAGTGTCGAGATGACAACGATCCTACAGAATACACTGCATTTGCCAATGATTGTGAGCCTACGTAGGCATGCATGTCTTCCTATTAGGTGATTGTAGATGCGAGGGTCTTCGTGGCCTGTCGGCTTCCCAGATTCAGGCACCCCGGGTAATTAATTACGTGCTCCGGGGACCCGGACACCCGGTGGCGATCTGCACCCCAACCTGCATGCATGTCTAGCGCCCCCGTCTGCTGGACGGGGATGGTGGGGAGGGGCCCAGAGGCTCCGGCTGTAGCGGCGGAGACTCAGCTTCATGCATGGGTTGTCTAGAACACCGCAAGACGGGCCGGCATATCTCGCCGTAATCGCCTATTGGGACATCCTGACGTGGCGCTACCCTGCCTAGCCCTTATATCCCCCGCACCGCCCTGGCGCTAATAGGGCAAAACACAGCAGGCGGCATATTGCGGCGAGTGGACACCTCAGACCCGACGCATGGCGTCGTGCCGCGCAGACATCACGTCGCTGTCACTCTTCTTCTCGAATCATCGGGCCCGGTCGTCAGTTTGGCGCGCGACGCGGCGCCCCTGCTCGCCGCGCTCGCGAACAACAACAACAACAACAACAGCAACGGCCTCGACCTCAGTACGCGTCGCCCGGACCCCCCAGCCGCAAAACGCCGACGCCGCGCTTCGACGCCCGCGACAAACGCCACTAGCTTCCCGCCACGGCGGTCGCGGGCCGCGTGGCGGCGTACTCCGGAAGGCGTGCGTGGTCCACAAGCTCCACGCCGGGGGTCGCGCCGTCTGCCCTGCTGTTCCGTACCGGGGCGGCGGCGCCCATCGCCGGAAGGGGAGCTGGGAGCGTCTAGTCGGGAGCGATGTGAGACGATAACGGAGCCCGGTCCCCCTGGTGTCGTAATTGCTGTGCAGCGGTGGGGGGACAAGGGGCGAGGGTACATCACGTCATGGACCGGACGTCGTACCTGGAGCGGTGCGCGGTAGAGCGCTTGGACAGGTGACAGTGTCGCGCGACGCCCAGCGAATTCCACGTCTGATCATGCCTGCGGTGCCGACAGTTGGCGCGTGGCAGGTCGGCGGCAACTACAGGTAGAGATGTATTCAGGACCGCCGGGTGTCTGAGCAATAACTTGCATACCAGATCTTCAGCCTCACCGACCATTTCGGCAAGAGACAGCCCCCCGCCCAAAAGAAAAACAATCCTCCTTTTTACCGCAGCGGCTTAGGAGGCCGGTGGTTGGGACCAGGATGTGACGTAATGCCGGCGTGAAATAGGAGTTCGTCTAGGGTGGCCATTTAACCCCAAGTTGAATCGCGCGCCAAGAGAAGTTTTGCATACAGATGCGTCATCGTCCGGAATAGAGCTATGGCTTTGACTCGGTGATATTCATATGATCTCGCGAATCCTTATACCGCTTTATATACATGTCCATCTCGACAACCAAGGTACCGTAACTTTACCCAAGTAGTCCTAGGCCCGTTCGTTCCGATTTATCATCGCACCCTGAACCCATCTATCCTTAGGCTTGTCTGGAACTTCTGCCCTCACGTCGTGTCGTCCCAGTGTAGCTCATTCAAAATCCTTCAGCACTTTCCACTGATCGTCAAAATCCAGTCCGCCCCCGCCGATCAAATCACAGTTATCGTGACCCCATTTCCGACGGAAGATCTCCTTTCCCGCCTCGGTAAGCACGTCCACAGCCTCCCCAAATCCGGCATTATCGTAATAGAACGGCTCTCCTTGTCCGCCGTGCTGGCCCTGTGGGAAGCAATGTCAGAAAGTGCCCGGTAGGGATCAAATGCTGGAAACCCGGGCAGAATCAAAACGACGAATCTGCTTCTGTAAATGAATGAAGAAACTTACCGACTGCCACGTATTCCGACCACGGTCGCCGTGTTTGTAGTGGAACATCCGGTCACTGATGTCACGCAGACGACGCCAGTACGCGACCGAAGCGTCTACGTCCGTCTCGCTGCCATCCCACGTCGCCTCGTCGCCCCGCTTCTCCTTACCTTCGTCCTCGCGCGGAGGTGGCGGGTTCGGGTCGGTGAATGACGGCTCGACGGTCGGGTCGCGATACAGCGCGAGCAGATCGTCGAGGGCCACGGACGTGTCGGTGACGATACCGCAGTTCCCGTCCTTCTGCGTCCATTTCTTCATGAGGAGCCGGCTGTACGTGTCGCAGTCCGTTATGTAGTAGGGGATGAGAGTGTCCCAGCCCCCGATGTCCTCGAGCGCCCGCGGGTTCTGCAGCGTCAGGTGGTCGTAGGCGAAGAACCGCGTCCCCCACCTCGGGTCCGAGGCCACCGTGCGGTTCAGCTCCTCCAGGCACAGGGTGTAGAGGCTCTTGTACCCCGGCTGGCCGGCGCGGGGCATCCTGTCTTTAATGCCCTCCTCGTGCGCGATCGCCAACACATCCATATGGCTCCAGAAGTAGTACGGCCAGTTGTGCGAGTAGGAGAGCGAGAGGTAGAAGTTCTGCAGCTGAGCAAAAGTCAACAGGACCGGCGTTTGGATGACGTTGACCCCGAGACGCTCGAGCGTCGTGTGATTCAAGTACCATGGGTGCTGCAGTGTCAGTTGTCCCCGAGCATTGGCCTGTTGCATGCCTGTATTCTCGACCACATGGATCTGTTCTGGCGGCCACCCTGCACCACAGATTTCCGTCAGTAAACGCTCGATGAAGGTAGGTGCCTAAGGCCGCCTCAGGGAGTATATATATGTTGGAGAGTCAAAGTCATATGGATACGATGCAGCGTCAAGCAGCGCATAAATGATCTAGATTGCTTGGCAAGATGTATAGAGTCATAATGCTTACCAGCCGTGATGTAGGACACTACAGTCTGGAGAAGCATCGGCCAAGACCGCGTGAAACCTATAAGTAGGGGAGGTGCGATCTCAAGCCCGTACTTCTTCCAAACATCTCTCTCAGGCGCATTATAACTTGGGATCGGCGGCGGAGTTGAAGTCGCCAACGCCGGGAAAGGGTCTTTTATGAGTGGAGGAAGGAAGGTCGGTGTGGGCTTGTATTTCGGATGAGGGCGCTCTTCCCCTGAGCTTTCTTTTGAGCTCTCTCCTAATCCCTCTAGATCTGATGTCCGGAAGCCGACGTTATTTCGCAGAAGAACCAAGCTGACCGTCGCAACACCCAGAAGAAATAGCGCGGAAATGATTGAAAGGCGAGCGCGAAACATCTTTATGAGGGCCGGACTTCGCTCAGCTTCTAGCTAAAAGGTGTCTTAGAGCACTGGGGAAGGACTCGACTCTTCCCAGTCAACGCTCAATAGGTCCTCATCAGTTGTATTGCTGTGATGGCCCCGAGGATAGATGTACGGCCGAGCTCCAAGGCACGGGTTATTCTCGATGAATTATTAGGTCGACGGCACGCCGTGTTGTAGTGTAGGCAGGCGTCACTAAAGAAAACTATGCGCAAACACTAAGCTGTCGTGGACTACATGACATGAGTGGAAGGGAAAGAAAAAGAACCCGGCCACCCTTCCTGATAAAAGGGAATCCAGTTAGGGCCTGCCTACCACCGACCACACTTGTCGACCAGGCCACGGTAGGCTCGATCCAATTATGAACATGCGTCCTCGGACCTTATCATACGAAGAACGCAACTGGAGCGAACGCAAGAAGACCGCCGATACCCACTTTAGCTGCTCGAAGGAATTCTGTTGCCTTGAGTGGCTCCACCGGGCTGGCGGACTTGTTAACTTCTTCGAGCATTGGCTGAACCTTAATACGAGCTCAAGTCAGTCAAGGGATAAACGTATTTCGATTTTGCGGGAAGACTCCAACCGGAGGTCAATGGGCAGGCTCATCCTGTAACCAGAACGGCCCTACAATTCCGGCCTGATAAGACGGCAGCCAGCGAGCATTTATTAAGGTTGTTGGAGAAAAGACCGGTTTCTAGCCCCCATCAAGGCGTCATAGATTGTATCGGGCGAATCAAGGCGAACGTGAAGGTGCCATTTCCAAACTATAATCAAGAAGGGTATAGCAAGTGAGGGCCAGTAGCTGTTATGTGTGTTAAAGCAGAGGGGCACTTTGTTAGCTTCATCGTGATCCATGTTGGAGTGGGTGTTGAGCCGCAGCAAAGCCAAGAGTCTCGTTCGACGTTTGGCCAGAATCAAATTAGTATTATTAATTAATCCGTGTCCGTATCAGGTGCGCACATTATGACCAACATTCAAAATGTTGCGTTCGGCGCGTCCTGGTTTCCATTTGGGTGATATCGTCATAATTGGATATAATATGTTGCAAACGAAATAATTGGTACATTTAGATTTTACATATACTCGCGTATTACAATTCTTTTTCAGGGATATGCATCTAGCGAACGCTCTCGCTTGGTTGCCAGTTCCACGGTTTCAAGCGTGACCAATGCAAATTTCCGCGTTGAACATACGCATGGACCAGACACTGAGGAGTAATCAGAAAGTTGATGTACTCCGAGTCGACGAATACTTGCGTAGGCGTGATAGCAGCCGGGTACAGAGAGAAGAGAAGAGTATAGGGCCATAACGGAAGTCTTTGACTTGGTACCGTACAATCCAATTAATCCATGATACCAAAGATCACCCGTAGAACGCAGATACCAAAAACGGGAGATAGGAAAGACCCAGAGCACTGCTAAGGATTCCTTGCCTGTACATTAACATGCACGGATTTCACTCAGGGGCTAGTATGACGTAGTCTCCTCGAAGGCGACTAGAAAACACCCAAGCTAGTTCTGGCGAAAATGCTTGAACGCACTACTTAGGTGCTTATTCGGGACACTTCAGCATGGCTTGCTGATTAACCTTTTTGAGGGCAATAGTGACAAAGTACGGAAATTTCCGAAGAATTTTCAACGAATCAAAATGAATCAGTCGTCGACCCACAATTGTTTCAGTACCAACTTCGTAGCTGGAAATTTATGTCCGTACGTTCAGCAAACATAAAAATTATTAATTGGGTACGTCGCCGAAAAATAAGGATTGACCTACCGGCAAAAATAAAGATACCTAGGGTGCAAGCCCCATAAATACATCGTCGGAAAAACCTAAGTATATTCAGAATAAGCTGCTGATTCTGAAGTGTCCCGAACTGCCCCTTTAGACGCTAGCTTCTGGCCTAATACGGGGTCAAGGGTGTAACTTCCATGGAAAGGTCACAAATGGGGCGTCAGACCCCTAGGTCAGGTCCCAGGTCGAGTAGGCTATCCATCCAACTTGTGCACATTGGCTCGACCGCTGGACACCCTAGACACCCCATTCAAGCCATACGCGATCGATCCTCCAGGCAACATGTTGTCGCTTCTCTCGTATACATACTGCGAAAGGCAATGTGGTTTATTACTGTATATTGAGTTGGTTTATGTATCGGTTAGGAACTAAGTGTATGTAAGATATACGTAGACTCGAACCTCGATATCGACAACGCTCTTATAACCATTCGATTGCATAGAATGTGTTAGCCTATCAAGCTCGATTATATATCTACAGCTAGGCATTACTTAGCTGTCAACTGCATGTATGGACGTCCGAAAAAGGTCTACATATAAAGAGGGAACCCCCTTATTTCTCCAATGTGTAAAGGGTCACGAAGGACTTAATACTATTGATCTCTATAACCTCTACATATATTTTCGGTCTCTCTTTCTGCAGTGGTTAGCCTGTCATGCCTCAGGATCAGATCTGGCTTACATATGTTACCCCTAAGGTAAGACGACGAATTAGCCTTGAACAGGCCGAATAACTACCTTCACTGTCGCTCATCCGCACTGAGCTATCACTGTCAAAGCGATGGGTAAATTGGGGCGATTGTGGGCAAGTCCGCAAAGAGCAAAGTCGATTACTACATCGTCTAAATGCGACTATAATCTCACAATTCCTCTTCGGCTCCATAACCGCATGCTACAGAGTAGTGTCTCTATACGAGAATAATTGGGGGTTTCATTTTAACGTACTGTGTCAAATAACCCTAACTTTGTCTTTTCGATATATAAGAGGGAAGAATCTTATAATATCTCGAAATAAGACGGGCAAACTAACGTGATTGAAGATCGGTAGGACAGTTCGCTTATTATGAGACCAGGCAACTCTGTCATCAAGTCGAATATAGGATAAACAATTTTATAATGATTTTAGTAAGGCAATACAGGTTTCCTGTTAAAAAGGGGAACTTAGGAATTGAATCAGACATAATGCCTTGCCTGTGTTAAAGTGAGGATCAAGGTCTTGCTAACAAGTACAGCGCCAGGTCTCCTGTCAGCGTTGTGTATACATAACAGGCCTCTGCCACCTAGGTAGACAGCTAAACTGAACCTCAAGGCATGCTCATTATCCTGTATCTCAGCAGCCTGCTTATAGGGGATACTCATCATCATAGACACTTTTGTAGAAATAATACTACGACCGGGGAAAGTATCTTGATGCCTATAATTCTAGCCCATCTCGAGGTTGATATCTTGAAACTATTTGTATTCGAACATATGCAGCACTTATAAACATTACATAATGTCACAGTTAGGCTGATCGCGGGAAAAGGTTGCATAGAGTGTGACAAGCGTGAATTGTCATGGATAATTCGGAAACTAAAGAATGGTGGCTAGGAAGCTTTATATATACTTTGGAAGCCCTACAACAACGTTGCTATAGGACGAATGCACTTCCCTGGGGCTTAATAACTAAGTAAGTAACCCCTATTCTGCGATATACCCCCCAGATAAAAAAAAAATGCTTCCTTAAATTTACCTATCGTAATTTTATTTAATCCCTAAATAAATATATTAACAAAAAAAAATGATATAATTAACGAAAACGCGTAATTAATTATAAATAATAAATATAATAACAAAAAAATAAGCTATATGTACGTATATTAAATAATTTAAAAAAAAAATTAATACGTTTTTTTTATTTTTATCGTTTATGGTAATAAATAACAAAAAATAAGTTTATATATTACGTACGTATTAATTTATTTATTAAATTGTTAACGTTATAACGTTTATTTTTTTTTTTCCTTTTTTCGGTTTTAATAAAAAATTCGTAAATATTTTAAGTTAAAAAAAAAAAACGTAAAATTAACGTATGCGTTATAAATTATTATTATTATTATCGTTATTATTACTATTACCAAAAATAAATATTTTTTTACGTTTCGTACGTATATTATGTACGTTATAAATTTTTAGGTATATTAATAAATAATTTTAGCTACCATAATAATACCATTAATAATAATAACGTAAATATACGTTATTATTAAATACCTTTACGCAAATTCGTTAATGTTACGACCTTACTAGGTCTTAGCCTCGGGGAACGGTTGCCCCACTTACGATAAAATCACGTAATATAGATTTAAATGGATATCCTAATCTATCTTAATCCATAATAATGGATTTAAATAAATATCTTAATCCATTTTAATCCATAATAATGGATTTAAATAAATATTTTAATCCATCTTAATTTATGGTAATAAATTAAAATAAATATTTTAATTTATTTTAATTTATTAAAAAAAGGTTAAAAATATATATATTCGTTTATTTTTTTATAATTTAAATAATATTAACTTATAATATAATTTAATTATTTAAATTATTTTTAATATTTATTATTATTAAACGTAATTATATTATTAATTTATTATTTAAAGTTTTATAATATTATTATTAATATAAACCGTACGATTAAAGTTTAATAATTAATTAAATTAATTAACCGTTATACGTTATAAATTTTTATTTAATAATATAATTAAATTTTAAATAATATATTATACCGTTAATATATCGGATAATATTTAAAAATTTATTATATAATAATATAAAAATACGATTAAGGAATTCGAAAAAATTATTTAATATCTTAAAACTTAAATTAATATTATCAAAATTAACGAAATTAAAATTAAACTTAAAAAATTTAAACCTTACGACGGAAAAAATAATATATAAAATTTTTTTATTTAAATATACGTTTATTTCCGTTTCGAAAAAATTATTAATAAAACCGATAAAATCCTTATAATTACGGTATTTTTTAAAAAAAATACCTTAAATTAATTTAAATTTATTTTACGAAATTACCTAGAAAATAAAAAATTAAATTAATAATAAATTACTAAAATTTTTTTTTAATATTATATTAATTTTAAAAAAAAATTAAAAGTTAATTTCGGAAATTTAAATAAAAAAAAAATTATAATATAAAAAATTTTTAACTTAAAACAAAAAGAATTAACGTTTAAATACGTAATAACGTTTAAAAATTTTATAATTAAAATAAAATAAATAAACGAAAAAAACGATAACTTAATTAATATTTTTTATAAAAGTTTAAAAAATAACGTTAAAAACGAAATCGTTAAAATAATACGTTTTATTACTTTAAATAAATATATTATAAAAATAATTAAAATTAATAATTAATAATATAAACGACGATAAAAATAAAAAAAATAATTCGTTTTTAAATTTAAATTTACGGAAATTAATTAAATTAAAAAACGTAATATATTTTTTATTACTTATAAAACGGCCCTAAAATTTATAAAATTAAAAATAATATAAAAAAAAAATTAAAATTAAATTAAGTATTATAATTATAATAAAATAAATTATTTAAAAAATTAATATAAAACCTTTAAAAAATAATAATATAACGGTTAAATTCCGGTATCCGAAAAATAATTAAAAAATAAAAAAATTATTATTTTCGGCATAATTAAAAAAAAAAAATTTTAATTTACCCTTAAAAATATAAAAAAAATTACGAAAAATTAAAATATTTTTTTAGGCCGTAATTATCCGATAACGTATTATTATAACCGGTTTAACGGTTACTTAATAATTATAAAAATACGAAAAATAAAAAAAATTAATATTAAAAACCCGAATATTTTATACGTAATAAAAAAAATAATAACGATAAATATAATAAAAATTAAATAAATGGATTAAAAAATATTAAAATTAAAACGAAATATTATATCCAAAAAAATTTAATTAATATAAAAAATTATATATTATTTATTATAAAAAAATTTATTATTTATAATACGAAAAATAATAAAAATATATTTAATAACGATTTATACGTATATATAAATAAAGATTTAATTTTTATATATAAACAAAAAACGATTTTAAAAATTAAAAATAATATAAATATTTACGTACTTAAATTACGTAAGATATTATCGATTTATTTACGGTTAAAAAAAATTAACCAAAAAAAAAATTATTCCGGATAAAATTTTATATATTATTATAAATAATATAATTATAAAATATAAAAAAAATAAATTTATTAAACGGTAATAAAAACTTAAAACGAAATATTAAATAATTTTTATTTCCGTAAAAATTATATTAAAAATTTAAAAAAAAAAATAATATAAAAAAAAATCGATAAAAAATTAACCGAAATAACTTAATATAATACTTAATATTAAAAATAATAAAATTATTAAAATTAATTAATAACGATAATAAATAAAAAATAAATTATAATAATAAATTAATCCGAAAAAACCGAAATATTTAAAAAATAAATAAATAATTTAAAAAATTAAATAAAACGATATAAAAAAAAAATTTTCGAATTAAAAATTTAATTATGCCGATAAAAAAAATAATTAAAATAATTATAAATATAATCCTTAAAAAAAAAAATTATTTATAAAAAAATTATAAATTAATAAAAAGAAAAAAATTAATATATACCTTTTAAAAAAACTTTATATATAATAATAAAAAAAAAAATTTTTTTTTATTACGGTTAAAATACGAATTAAAAAAAAATAATATACCGTTATAATAAATTACGGAATCGATTTAAATTATTTTAAATTAAAAATAATAAATAAATTACGTTTATTATAAAAAAATAAAACCGAATTTTATAAAATTAAAAATACCGAAAATATTAAATTTATTTATAATAACGGATAAATTAATTATAAAATTAATTATTTCGAAATTTATATTTAAAAACGAAAATAAATTATTAATTTCGATATTATTTTAATATAAAATTACGATATAATTTTTGGAAAAAAATAATTATATTAATATAATCCTTTAATTAATTAAAAAATTAACTAAATAAAATTTATTTTATTTTTTATTAATAAAAAAAATTCGGAAAAAAATTTTTATTATTTAATTAATAAAAACGATAATAAATATAAATATAAAAATATAACAAAAATTTTATTACTTAAAAAAATACGATATATATATAAAAAAAACGAAATAAATATATACGATACGTTATTATTATAATTAAAATATAATTATATAAAATAAATAACGATTTATAATATTAATTTTAAAAATTAAAAAAAATAATTAAAATATTATTATAATATTATAAATACGAACGATTTTTTAAAAAATAAATCGAAATAAAATTATTAAAATATAATAAATAAAATTACGAAATAATTTTAAAAAATAATAAGATAATTATTTTTTATTTTATATATAATTTAAATTAATAAAAATTATACGTATTACGAAAATATTTCGAAAATAAATTACGTAAAAAATATATTAAACGTTTTAAATTATTAATAAAATATTTTATATTTTTCGTATTAAAAAAAATAAAAAGTTATAATTAATAATTAATTATCGATAATTAAATAATATTATAATTAAAAATTATATATTTTTACTTTTAATTATCGAAATAAAAAATTATTTTTACGAAATTAAATAATTTATTATTTTAAATTTACGTAATAAATATAATTTAATTCGTATTAAATCAAAAAATAAATAAAAAATAATTTTTAAAATTAAATATAAATTATATAAATATTTAATAATATTATTTAAACTTATTAACGTATTCGTAACGTTTTAAAAAATAATTAATTATATATTATACGAATATTTTAATATTTTCGTTATTTATTATTTCGATAATATTTTTATTTATTTAAATTTAAAAAAAAATATAAAAAATACGTTTATAAAATTTTTTAAACTTTATAAAATATTAATTTTTTAATTAATATTAAAAAAAACGAATTTTATAAATAAAAAATACCGTATTTAAAATACGTTATTATTCCGAAATATATTAAAATAAATCCTAAAAAAATAATAATAATTTAAAAATAAAAAATATTTATTATAATTATTAAAATTTAAATTTTTTTCGGATTTATTAATTATTACTAAAAATTTATTCGTAATTTTAATAAAATTACGATATTTTTATTTAACCTTACCAAAAAAAAAACCGAATTTTAATAAATAATTAAAACAAAAAAAATTTTCCAAAAAATTAAAAACGTAATTATTAATAAATTAATATTAATTATATATAACTTAAATCGTTCCGTAAAATTAAAAACCGATATTTCGGATTATATATTAAATATAATAACCGGATATAAAAATAATTAAAATAATTTATATTTTATTATATTTTATTTTTATAAATTTAAAAAAATTAAATTAAATTATATTATTCCGGATAAAAAATTTATAATTATTATTAATACCTTTAAAAAATTTAAATATTATTTTAAAAAAAATTTATATTAAATTAAGATATATATAAATTATAAAAATTTAACCCGATTTATTATAATCCGAAAATTAACGGAATAATAATTTCGTTATATAAAATATTTTTCGGAATTTAATTTTATTATTATATATAAAAAAAAATTAAAAAATAATAAAATAAACGTTTTTAATAAATAATTAAACTTAAAAAAAAAATTTAAAAAATTTTATATTAAATATTCGATTTAACAAAAAAAAAATATATAAAAATACGATAAATTATAATAATTAAAAAAATAATATTTAATTTATATTAAAAAATTTAATAATATAACGATTAATTATTAAAAAATAAAAAAACCGATAAAATTTAAATACCGGAAAAATATTAAAAAAAATTAACGCGTAAAATATACGAATATTAATTATACGGATACCTTAAAATTTATAAAATTATAAAACGATTATAACGTACGTATTATTTTTCCGGAATAAAATTAATAATTAAAAAAATTTTATAAAAATATAACTTATATAATAAAATTAAAATATAACGTTATAAATTATATAAAAAATTATAATTATTATTAATTATAAAACGATTATAAAATTTAATTATTTTTAATTTTATTATTAAATTATTATTATCGGAAAATTTAATAATAAATATATATTATAATAATATTTTTATAATCATAAATCGATTTATAAAATTTTTTTATTTTTTATTATTTAACGAAAATATAAACGTAAAATAATTAACGTATATTTTTTTTAAATATTTTATTAATATATACGAATTTTTAATAAAAATAATATTTAATAAAAAAATTATATTTATTTTAAAATTTTGGTAAAATTTTATAACATAATTAAACTTAAATTATAAATTTTTTAACGTTTTTAAATTATAAATAAATAATTAAACGGAAAAAATTAATTAAATATTTAAAATTTATTTACGGTATTATATTAATTACGAATAAAATAATTAAATCGAAAAATTATTAATAACTTAAATAACGTATAATATAAATTATTACGAAAATATTAAAATAATATTAATTAACGTTAATTTTAATTTTATATTAAAAATTTACCGAAATTTATAAAAAAAAGGATTAATTAATATTAAAATAATATTTATTTTAAAATAATTTAAATAATTATATATAAAAATAAAAATAAAATTTAAATTCGTATATATTTAAATATAAAAATATTATAACTAAAAAAGGTTAAAAAAATTAATTTTTTAAAAAAGAAAAATAATTTATTTAATTACCAAAAATATTTAAATTAAATAATTAAACAAAAAATTCGATTTTAAATATATCGAATTATATAAAGTTACGAAAAAAATTTCTAAAAATAATTATTAATTAAAATTATTTTTCAAAATTAAATTATATTTTGTTTTTTATATTTTTTTATTAAAATTAATAATAAATATAATCTAAATTAATACGGAATAAAAAAAAAAGTAATAAAAAATATATTAATATAAAAAATCGAAAAAATTTTTAATACCAAAAAAAAATTAATAAAAAATAATATTTAGTTAAATAAAATAATTACCCAAAATTAAAAAATATATAAAAACCGGCAAAAAATTTTACGGAAATTTAACGTTTTTTAAAAAATTTTTATTAATATTAACGATATTAAAATTAAAATTATTTTAAATAAAATCTTACGGAAAATAAATAACTTTTTTATAAAAAGTATTAATAATAACGAAAATTTAACGTTATTTTTTTTTAAAACGTTTTTATTTTTTTAACTTTTTTAAAAAAATTATTTTATAATAAATTAATTCGGAAATTTTTTTTCGAAAAGAGGTTTATTATTTTTTAAAACAAAATAAACGAAATATAATTTTAATTATTTTTAAAAAAACGTTTTATATATTTTGTTACGTTTTAATTAATAATTTTTTAATTATTTATTATATACGATTAAAATAATTTTTTTTACGATTAACGTTATTAAAAAAAAAATAATAAAATACCGGATTTATTATATTTATAATCCGGATATCGGATATATTCGTCGTAACGATAAAAATTATCGATTATTTTATAAATAAAATTATTTTTAAAATAAAATATATACGGTATTATTTTAAAACCGAATATTCGAACGTAAACGGTAAAAAAAACGGTATTTTTTTTTTAATTAAAACGATTACGAAATTTACGGTTAAATATATAACCCGATATAATAAAAAAGAAAAATTTATTAAAAAAGATTTTTAAAGGTAAAAATTTAAAAAAAAAAAATTATATTACGATTTTATTAAATTTTAATTTTAAGAAACGGTTACCTTATTTACGATAAAATTACGTAACATAAATTTAAATAAATATTTTAATTTATTTTAATTTATAATAATAAATTTAAATAAATATTTTAATTTATCTTAATTTATAATAATAAATTTAAATAAATATTTTAATTTATCTTAATTTATAATAATAAATTAAAATAAATATTTTAATTTATTTTAATTTATTAAAAAAAAGTTAAAAATATATATATTCGTTTATTTTTTTATAATTTAAATAATATTAATTTATAATATAATTTAATTACTTAAATTACCTTTAATATTTATTATTATTAAACGTAATTATATTATTAATTTATTATTTAGATTTTTATAATACTATTATTAACATAAACCGTACGACTAGGGTTTAATAGTTGGTTAAGCCAGTTAGCCGTTATAGGCAGGTATTTGCCTTAATTAGGCAGATCCTAGATTTATTTTTTTCTTTTTAATAATAATAATAATAGTTTTTTTGTTTTTTTTTTTAATTATTAAAAAAGGTACGTTTTTAAAACCTTATACCTAATAAAATGTTATTTATTATTTTGTTTATTTTTATAATTTTCCGGATTTATTTACCGTAAATTTTATAAATTAAAAAATAACTTAAAATATTCGAATTTTTATTTAAAAAAAGTTTTTATTAATTCGTTAATAAATATTTAAATTATAAATAAATAAATAACGTTAAATAATTTCCGGAATTATTTTTATTTTAATTATATATTTTATATATTAACGTAACGTAACCGAATATTAATTTTTTCGTTTTTTTTTATTATTAATTTAATCGTTTATTAATTATTATAAAAAAAATTTTAAATTTAATTTAATTTTAATTTAAAATTTCGAAATAAACGTTTAAAAATTATAATTTTTTTGGTCGTATATTTTAATACGAATAATTTAATTTTTATTATAAAAATTATTACCGTTATTTAACGCGCCGTTTTTTATACGATTAATTTTCCGAAAAAAGTTATTATATAACTTTATAAAAAATATTATATTTTAAGGTTATTAATAAATAATACGTTTCCGGTAATTAATAAAATTTAAATTTTTTTATTCGTATTTTCGTATACGATTATAAAAAAATATATATAAAAAAAATAACGGATTATTTTATTAATAATTTTAATATATTTAATTAATAAATTAATTAAAAATTTTAATAATAAAAATATTACAAAAATTACGTTTAGGTAAATTATTATTATAATATATAAAATAAAATTTACGTATTTTTAATAATTTTTAATTTATTTTTTAAAAATTATTTCGTTATTAAAAATAAATTTTTTAATTTTTAAAAAAATTAATAATATATAAACGTTATTTTTTAACCTAAAACGAATAATAATTTTTTCGATTTAAAAATTATACGCCAAAATAATTTATTTTTTTAATTTATTATAAATTATCCGAATACCGAAAAATTAATTTATTTTATTTTAATTTTTAAATTCGTATTTTTCGTTTAATTTAAAAATTAATTAATTAATTTTTAATTAATATTTTCGGTAATAAAAAAAAAATAAATTATTTATAAAAAATATAAAAATAATCGTACGTTATTTATTATAAAATAAATACGGTTTTTTTAAAAATAAAATAAATTTTAAATTTTATAAAATAAAAAAAAATTTTCGATATTATAATAAAAATAAATTTTTAAATTTATATAAAACGTTTTTTAATTCCGTATATATATTATTTTTTTTAAAACCGTTTAAAAAAACGTAAATAATTATAAAATATTTTTTTCGAAAAACGTTTAAAAAAGTTTTTTCGATATTATATTAACGGATTTTAAAATTTTATTCGATAATTATAATTATAATTATTTTAAAAAATTTAATTACGAACGTAATAACGTATATATTAATAATTAAATCGATTTTTTAAAAATCGTTACGTATATAAATACGTAATTTATAACGTTTTAATTAATTATTTTTATCGAATTTATATATAAATATTTATTTAAAAAAAATTAATTTAAATTTAATTTATATAATCGGTATTTTTTTTTATATCTTACGTTTTATAAATATTATAATTTTTTTTTTAATATTTTTTTTAAAAACGTTTTTTAAAAAATATTTTTCGAAATTTTTTTAATATTTTAATAATTTAATTTTTAATTAATTTTTATAAATTTTTATTTTATTAAATATAACGTTAAACCGTTTTATATTTTTTTGTAATATTTTTACCGTAATTATTATATAAAAAATATATAATTTTTTATATTTTTATTTTATTATATGTTATAATAAAAAAAAAAAATTTTTTAATTTCGATTTAAGGTTAAATAAATTTTATTATTTTTATAAATTACGGTAACGTTTATCGAACGAACGTTACCGTTTTCGGTTTTATTATTAAAATTTTATTTTTTTTATAATTTTTTATTTTTATAAATAAATATTTACGGTTATTTTTTTTTATTTTTTTTTAATTTAAAAATTTTAAAAATAAAATTTTATTAATTATCGGTATTTATTTTATTTATTAAAATTCCGAATTTAATTTTAGATAAAAATAAATCAGTTAATTTATTTATATATTTTATTAAATATATTTTCCGGAAAATTTTTTTCGTATTTTTTTTTCGTTATTAATTTACGAAAATTTCGTAAATTTAATTTTTTTAATAAATAATTAAAAAAATTTAATAAATAATTAATTTTCGTTTTTTTAAACGTTTTTTTAAATTTTATTTTCCGGATTAAAAATATTTTTAAAAGTTAAAAATTTACGATTAATTTTAATTTTATTTAAACATTTTTTTATTTTTAAATTTTAATTTTCCAATTAATTATCCGTTAAATTTAATTCGGAAATAAAATTATTTACGATTTTTAAAATATTATAATTAATATAAAAGTTATTTTATATATTAAATATATCGAAAATTAAATTTTTTTTAATTAATTTTTCGGAAATATATAATTTTTTAATAAATTTTCGGTTTATAATTAAAATAAACGTTTTTTTTTTTTTTTTTTTTTGGTTTTTAAAAATAAAAAAAAATTTTTTTTTTTTTTTTTTTTTTGGTTTATAAAAAATTTTTTCGTTAAATTTAACGTTACGTATAATAATAACTTTACGGAATTCGAATACTTATATTCGATAAATATTAAAAATTCGGTATTTTATTAAATAATCGATATAAATTTTCGGTTTTATTTTTTATATTCGTTTTTTTATTTTTATTTTTTATTTTTTTATTAACGGATACGTTCGTATATCGTATACGAAAATTTTAATTTAATTAAACTTAAAATTTATAATAATTATATTAATTATAACGAAATTATATTAACGGAAATATTATTTAAATTAATAAATAAATATTTTATTAAATAAACGTAAATTATAAATATAATTTAAATTTATATTATAAAATTACGTAATTATTTTTATTATTTTAAATTAAAAATTTTTTAAAAAATTTATTTTTAATTTTATTTTAAAAATTTTATTAATTAATTTTTAATTTATTCGTTCGTTTTTTTTTATAAGTTTTTTAATATATAAAAAAAAAATTTTAAATTTAATTTTTTTTTAATATATTATATTTAATAAATTATAAATCCGTTTATTTTAATCGTTTTAATATTATTATTTTATTTAATTTTATAAATTAAAAATTTATATTATTTACGTATTTAATATTTAAAATTTTTAATAATACGGAACGTTATTTTTTAAAAATAATTAACCGTTAAAAAAATAAAAAATTTTTTATTATATTTGTTTTTAATTATTAAAAGTTATTTAAAATTATTATAACTTATAAAATAATTAAAATAATTTTAAATTATATATTAAAAAAATTTAAAAATTCGGTTTTAAAAAAAACGTTTTAAAATTATTTATAAAATATACGTACGAATATAATCTTTATATTTAAAACGTTTCGTTTTGGTTATAATAATATTTTTAATATTTTTAATAAACGATTTTAATATTATAAATTTTAAATATTTAAATTTAAAGTACCAAAAATTTTTTATTTTTATACGGAAATATAAATAATTTTTTAATCGTTTTTACGGTTTTCGTTTTTTTTTTTTATTAATTATTAAATATAATACGTTTATTAAATTTTATTAAATTACCGGTAAAATATTCGAATAAAAAAATATAAATTTATATTAAAAAAAAGTTAAATTATATACGTAAACGAATTTTATAATAATAATATTTTTATTAATTTTTTTTTATCGGAAAAAATAATTTAAGTTATAATATTAAATTTTAACTTTTTTTAATAAAATTTCCGAAACGATATTAACGTAAAAATTTTTTATTATTATTATATCGTTAAAAATAAAATTATATTTTAATTTTTCCGAAATTTTAAATAATAATTTTTTAATTATTTTTTGTTTTATATTATTAATCGATAACGAAAACGTATTTATTTTTATAATTTTTTTAATAATATTAAAAATAAAAAAATTAAAAATAAATAAATTTTTAATATTTATTAAATATTTTATCTTATAATTATTAATTAGGATAAATTTTAATAAAAAATATTTACCGAAATAAATAATAATATAAATTTTTAAAATAAAATTAACGATATTTAAAATATATAAATTAATTAACGTAATAATAATATTTCCGAATTATATATTAATATTAAATATTAATTATTTTATAATTTTTTAAATTAATTTTTTTTTATTTAAAAAATTTTAAAAAATTATTCCGGAATTTTTTTTATTTATTATATTTAAAACGTTTTTAAATTATATTTAAATTTTTTTAATTAAGTTAATAAAATTTACGGATAAATATTTTTATAATTATAAAACGTAAAATTTTATAATTAATAAATTTTTATTTATAAATTTTATTTAACGTAATTAAATAAAAATATTTATTTTTATTTTTTAATATTTTTAATAAAAAAAAATTTATTTTAAAGTACAAAATTAATCCCGATTCGGAAAATAATCCGTATAATATGGTAACAAAAATTCCGGAATTTTTAATTTCGGCCTTTAATTTATTTTTATAACATATAACCGAAAATTAAATTTTAAATTTTTTTAAAATTATTATAAATTTATTAAAAAAATTATTTTAAATAAAATTAATTAATTTTTTTTTTTTTTAATTAAGTACGAATTATTTTTTAACGGTATTTAAAAAATTTTTTACCGTAAATAAATTTTAAATTTTTTAAAAATTATACGTTTTCGTTTAAATATAAGTTAAAAATTAAATTTAATATTATTAATTAAGTTTTATATAATTTATTTTAATTAAGCGTAAAATTTTACGGTATTTTTTATATATTATCGTAATAATATTTAATTTAAAAAATACGAATTAATTTTTTAATTTTTTAAATAAATTTTAAATCGTAATTTTTTTTTAAATAATTAAAATAATTTAAACGTTTTTAAAAATTTAATTTTTAACTGTTATATTAATTTACGTTTAAATATTAATATATTTAACGTTTAATTTAAAAATTTTTCGTAATTTTTTCCGGTTATTTTTTATTAAAAATTTAAAATTAAGTTCGTATTTTTTTTTAAATTTTTCGAATTTTTTTTTTTAAGTTTTACCGAAATAAGGTTATATTAAACTTAATTTTTGTATAAATTTTGCCAAAAAATTAAAACTTTTACGAATTATTTTTTTATTTAAACGTTTATTTTTGTAATATAATTTTCGAACGTAAAAAATTTACGAAAATTTATAAAATAATTTACGTTAAATATATCGGGATCGATAAAATATTAAACGTTACGTAAAAAAATATTAAATCGTAATAAAAAAAATTAAATAAAATAATTAAAATAATTTTTAAAAATTACGTTTTTAAAAATAAAATTATCCGATATATTTAGATAATAAAATTTTTAAACGGAATTTTTAATTAATAAATAAAAAAAGTTATAATTAATTTAACCGTAATTATTTTACGTAATTAAAATATTAAATTTATAATTATTATAATTAAGTTAATCGCGGAAAAAAATTACATAAAATATAATAAACGTAAATTGTTATGGATAATTCGGAAATTAAAAAATGGTAACTAAGAAACTTTATATATATTTTGGGAGTCCCATAATAACGTTGCTATGGGGCGAATGCATTTCCCTGGGGCTTGATGACTAAGCAAGTGACCCCTATTCTGCGACATATAAGAAGTAATTCGGTTCTTGAAGTGGTTCATTCTTCACCACGAACCCCCCCTTTTTTTATGTTGGGGGGAGGGGGGAGGGGGGAGGGAGACAGTAGAACGTCATCTAACTTCTGGGTTGGGCTACAAAATTGCGCACAGCTGGTTATTATTAAGGAAGTGATATTGTTAATAAAGCTGAGTCACTCTGGTGGTTACAAGATAGGGGTTCATTTAGTCTATCATGTATTTGCCAGCTTGATATGTTGGCTACCCAGGTCTCACTCATCCGGAAGAACCTCACCTTCCATGTTACCCTGCTCCCTTAATTGCATAGTTTTGCCTCGGGATATCAGATCGTAAACAGATTGACTACCGCGGTATAGAGAGAAAAATGCTAGTATCTATTTTCTCTCGTCCCCATCCGTTGCGATCAATGCAACCTCAGCAGCCGTCGAAGTACCATTGTAATGATACAAAAGTCCCGCTCTGAAAGCCGCGGCGTGTAATCTAGCACGACGTATGTGACCTCATTGGAACGGAGCTGCTTTGGGCGCCGCCATCTAGTAAGAGGTTATGGGAAGGAAGATAACAGACGATGGAAAGTTCGGGAGTTTAGCTAATATCAAATCCTGAATCGCAACATTCTTAAGTGCTTAAAGCTTAAACTGTTTCTACCTTGTACGGGTTAACAATAGTAGGCCCAGAGTTTGGAGTTATTTGATAATGAGTGGTGTGATACGCAAAGCTATTATATATCGTAAGACGACTTATTACTTCCACGGGGCAACGGCTAAGGATTTATTAAAGCTTAATTCTTTTGAACGGGCGTAACACAGTCGAGCCGGCACGATTTAAGCGCTTAAGTTAAGAAACTCTAAATGGAGAGCGTTGTGATTCAGGCTATTATATCTGCAATGATGTAGTTAAGACTTCGTGTATTACATTGACTGTTCAAGTCAACCATCATTTGTTGACCTACGGCAGCTCGCACGGGGTGACGATATGCAATGTAAAACACTGTAGGAATATATATAACCATATATAACATATAAACGCTTGAACTAATACAGTTCGAGCGCCCGACCTTTTGCCATAATCCAAAAAACGCCGTTCTGATACAAGACGTGAGACCCTCATATCATCTGAAGCAGTTGTTTCTGAAGAAGTGTATTTATTTAGTTGACCTTCAAAAGTCCTAGTTACGGATCGGAAGGTAGTCATACCTCTATATATGCATGCGAAAGCGACTGTAACTACGAGGCACGGCTACCGGAGGTGGCCGTGGGATGGTCCGATATAAGGGCTCATATATATGGGCCTGCGGCTGGGTCCGATACTGGACTAGAACGCTGAATAGTTACATGTCGTTCCAAGCGGTTTTATTGTGGATATGTTGATCGAAGCCGATTGGTTAAAGACTATCGGTCACCGGTGAGTGGGGGTCCGGACGTTTCGGGCTCTGGGATTCGAAGTCCACTTCACTGCATAGCCCCGATTACCTATCCCCATAGGCAGCGCCACGTCGAGTTGTCCGGCCTTCGAGCAGGTCGTGATCAAAATAATTGACACACTTTCTTAGGACTCACAAATCAAAAGTGTGTCAATTGTTTTGATAGCGGCCTGGCAGGGCAATATACATTAGACATCGCGTGATACGTATGAGAACGAGTACGTATAGGAAATGTGGAATCATGGGAGACAGCAGTGAGGAGATCAGCCACTACTCTGGTCCTGCAACCACATTACCTACCAGTCCGCTGCTCGCTTGCAGCAGCATTTCCAAAATCTCCGCACGGCCCCGGACGGTTACAAAGCCAACCGCCCTGGCCAGGGCGCCTAGACGATGAGCCAAGCCGCCTGGCTCAAAACAAGGCGGGCATGGTCGGCTGGTCGGCAAACAAAAAAGAGGGGCTCACTACCATCCGACTCTCAATAAATTACCGCTGCCGACATCTGGTTGCTGCGATGTTGTGAAGACTGAAAGCCTCACGGCGCATTGTTACTACTTGGGCGGGTAGGTGCGGAGGAGTTGCTACAAGTCCAGCTCCTGATAACAGACACCTAGCGTTAATCAATTAGCGTTATTAATGTCCTGGGCCCCCGGTTGTCGACACCTGCAAGCCCTTTAATCGCGCCAGGGGTGCCAAGTCGAAAAGAGTCTTCCGGCATCGTCATAGTGGGCGCAACTACCGAGACCACGATTCTGAAATCGGAAATCGTGGGGTGGATTGGGCAAAAAGGCACATGGCCGCCCTTCCATGTGCATCCCCGGGGGAGAAGATATGATAAGGGTAAGGGACCACCTGACTCGAGCGGGGCGGGCGCCGCGCTTCTTAGCGCGAGATGCGGTGTCTGCCGACTAGTAGCCGCTTCTCGTTGGTATGAGGAGGGTCGCGAGACGCAAAGACGTTGATAAGGGAGATTCGAGGGCCCATAGCATGCGACGAAAGCGGTCCGATAACTCGCCTGACCCTGCCGGCGAGAAGAATAATGAGTCACCGTTATCCCGAGGATGCAAGTCTCCGTCACATAACCCCCCCTGCCAGCCCCTGCAGGGTCAACGAGGACAACAGCATGACGAGAACTGTTGCCATGCATTCTAAGAACCGGGCCACCCAAGCTGCCTATTAAGACTCGTTATCTTATTCATCCCCCCGCACCATTCGTCCGTAATAGATAACATTCCCTATGCGAAATTCAATGTGAAAGCTTCCTGCAGCAGCCTGCTAGCGCCCTCGTAAGAAACTTGTTTCGTTCGAGATTGTGCTCGACTGAACGGCCTCGCTAAAAACACAAGCACCTCACCTTCCATGCATGCAGCGAGCTTGGTTTAATTACAGGAGGTACCATGCAGGCCAAGCCGAGCCTACCGGGGTCAGCAGTTATATTGGGATATCAACGTGTGCGAAGCGTTGTACGTTCGGGTGGCATTACGCATTTGTTGAGGGGGTGGCTTGTCGTTATGGCTGTGTCTCGATTACTACACTGAGTTGAGAATAGAGTAATGTCGTTGTAGACACCTAGGTAGGTACATATTCCCCATCCTTTAGTATTCCTTGTGGTAATTATTGTGCGGTTCTGTTCTGGTATACAAACCTCGCGTGAGATTGTGACACGACTCCATGATAGAGTTGCCGGTAGTGCATGCGAGCCGGGAACTTCACGGTCGTTGGTAATGGGGTTGCGGGCCGGAAAGTCTTTCGGTAGTTGGAGTGATCTGCAGCACTGCTAAACCTTGTAGGACGTGACATGAGCACCACATGACAAGCTTAGCACGTCTGGTAGACGAAGCCACTAGAAAGTTTGCGTGTTGGTCCATACAGTCAGTAACTGGTTAAGGAAAACCAATAAAGATGTGACGGGCCCCAACCTATTACTAGGGTATGCCGACATCATACCGCTTTCGGGCGGTGCTAAGCCCCCTCTGAAGCGCTCTCTTAGACTAGTTGACGTACTGGCGGTTGCTGAGGTCAGTTTTAATTGCGTGGCATCTGAAAATTGGCCATTGGGCCTGTAAATAGCTTTGCTAGTGTCTCCAGAAGTTACCGAAAACGGATCTAGACTGCTCTTTCCCCTTTTTGGCTACTCTTTTGACTCGGGCAACATAACGCCTAGCTGTGAGACATGCATGTGGAAGACCAGTGGCATGACTTGGATACTGTGATTGGGTAAGCTGCGTAAGAAAGTTCCATATGAACTCGTCCTCCCATGCCACTTTCCTGAGGGAGCACACGTCTATACCTCGTCCCGTTGGACGCACACCTTGGTCGTGAGTGGGACATATAACACTCAGTCCGGCCCTCCTATCCATACCGGATGAGTCTTCTTTATGCATATGCATTGTCGCTTTTAGAGTTGGAACCTTAATGGAAGGAGACTCTGCGGACCTCGCAACATAAACGCTAGTCGACTACCAGCAAGACTATCGCTACGCCTGGGAGACTTCTTCAACCCTGCGCGAACATTGCAGCACATTATTCGACAAATGGCGGGGCATGCGAAGCCGAGGGCGACCTCCGTCGTAGACGACATGGATGCGATTACCCCCTGCCCCCCGGCGCAGGACTCTTCATCGGGCGGGCCACTCTGTCTCCCCAGCCCCGTCCATGACTTCGGTTCGACGAGGTCGGTGTCGCTGTGCTCCGAATGCGACGTAGCCGGACTTGCCCACACCGGTGCCGTCGACAGCAGTAGGCGGCGTGATTCGGTGAAGGCGCTAGAACAGGGCACGGACGGGGACCCGGAGAGACTGTGGAAGCGGATGCTCACGCTGCAGCAGATCTACGGCTGCTACAACTCAGCGAGGATGAGCGCAGCCCTCAGCTCCGGAGACTTCAGCTTGCTACTGCGTGAGTGTGCACCATTGTTTCGCTGGCCATGCCAGCTAGGCATACGTTGGGGCGGCCAATAGTGCGGCAAGACGTAGCATGCTGACCTGGGAAACTGCTGCAGCATCGAAAGCCTGCTTGGACTTGCTGAATGAGCATATGGCTCTTTTGCCTGATGAGGCCGAACGAGCCGTGGGCAATTGGCGGTCAACCGTCGAGGAGAATTCTAGGTATAACAAGATCATTCACGGTTAATGGGTTCGGGCGCCGGTGGCGCAATCGAACATGCTCATGGTGGCGTGTATTAATGGACGTATGGGTACTTTGCCCGGAAAGGATGTGCCAAGGGCAGGCCATCGGTGTTGGCGGGATAAAAAAGACTTGGCAGCGAGACTGGGTTGTGATACCCCAAACAGGAGTTAGATATTCTTCAAGAATCATTGAAATTGAGTTACCGCATTCGACCATGCTCGGGCTCTAGCTTGCTGCTTCTTGCGCGTAATCCTCCTGTATGGGAAGCCTTCGGACTATGCCGACTGTGTCATGTTCTAATGCTGCATTGACCGACTCAGCTGCCCGGAGTGGGTGTTGCAATATCAATGCGGGCCTCGTTGCGATGCATGCTACCAGAAAGGAATTCCACACGAGCTCAAGCCGGATCCATCGGACTCACATATTTTATTCCGCCAGAACAGGTGATTCTGAAGCCCGTTTCCCACCCGGTCCTTGGGATTTCGGTTGGCAACCAAAGCCCCAAGATGTATGGCGTGATTCTATGATTCGCCAACGTATGCCGCGAGAGTAGTTAGCGCACGCTCTAGTACTTTCTTGCACTGCTCGCGGTAATGCAAGGCAAGCTGCTGGTTCCGATTAGAAGCAGCGTACTGGGGATCATGCGCCTCGATCTCCTCAAGGTCCATGCTTAGCTTGGATCCCAGTGCCTCGATGATTTTTTCCTTCAATCCTGCTGGGATGTTACCCTGCATAATGTCGCACACGCCGACTCCTCCGTTCTCAGTAGCGGCCCCTCTGCTGATGGTCTCGTAAAGGGAGACGACAAGAGAGTCCTCGATATGCGAAAAGCATTCGAGAGTCTGCCTCAAATCGGGCGTTAGAAGTCGTGACCGACCCACGAACGAACTTGGATCTCTCAGGGGCCTCAATGACACGAGATAAGTTGAGGTCAGGTCCCCGGCCTCCGTTTTCGCTTTCGTCTTGATATGTATGTAATCATTATGAAAATCGGGAGACTCAGGCAACGTAAATCCATATCCCAAAAGGAGCTCCACGTTGGTCTTCATCCCGTAATTATTGAACACTTGATCTCCGGAAGTATAATACTGTCCAGACTGCAGTTTACAGGCTTGTCCGCCGGGATCGGTTGACCAAGATGATTTTGCCGAAAGCGAATGGTTTCCGATGTCAAATAGCGGGAGAAGCATTGAAAAGTCATCAACATTGCACGAAAGGCCAGAAAGGGTAGTGGACGGGAGAATGAGGGAGGGGCGGAAGCTCCGGCTCGTGAATATACTGTAAGCCCACTGATAAAGTGGACGTGAATATGTAGATGAGAATGAATCCGGCAACAGCTTCATGGCATGCTTGAACTCCTTCTTAAGAGTTGACTTGATCTCTTGGATTGCGACGTAGGCATTGGTTCCTTCGAGAAACTCGACGTCGTCTGACGGCCAAATGGCTGGCAGAGATCCTCCCATATGCTCTGGCTGAGGTAGCGTCTGGATATACGGCCACCACAACCTGTCTCGTCCTTGGAGATATTGCTGCATGAGAAAGAACCGGCCTACCACGTGAGGTGGTGTTTTTTCCAGAAACTCTCTTGGGAAGTAAGGCGAATTCTCCGGCTTCGCGATGTTCGAGTAGGGGATGGCTGGCATGTCTGGATGGCCGCTGACAGCATTGAGGAACGAGAGGGACTTCGACAGAGGTAAAGTGACAATGGCATCTCCCTCCTGGATTTCGTATCCGTCCCTCACACGAAAGGATCCCTTGGTGACTTCGTCATGGTAAATCTCAACAGCAGGGTTGAGACTGCCACCACTTTGTTCTACCCACTGAACGAGTTCGTGATAATGTTCTGAGCCCAGCGCCATGATATAATGACTTTGAAACCAAAAAATAAAATAAAAAATAAAAATAATAAAAATAATAAAAAATTAAAAAAATTAAAAAAATTCCTTGGACAATTGATAACCGCGAGCTTCGGCGAAACGGGGTTCTTCGTTAGAATAATGAGTTCTGGATAGCGTAGCTGAAAAAGGGAAAGCGGGTTCGATGCCCTACGCGGGAACGCCAATCGCTAAGTATTAGTCAGTCTGTCGCGATAAGGCACTAAGGCTCGCTCCCTGATAACGGAGCGCTAGGAAAGTTGCCCCGCGGTGGATTCTTGTACTTTCATGTTTTTTCCTTTCTACTTTTAACCGAAATCTAACATGTCATAATCAGGCTTATCGCGAGGAATGGTTGCACAAGGTGTGGAAAGTGGAATTGTCATGCTTGCTCAGGGCTCTACAGAGGGTGGCTGGGCTATACATAGGGTGGGAGCCCCCGAACAACGTTGTTGCGGGGTGCCTCTAAGTCCCTGGGGCTTGATGACTAAGCAAGCTACCCCTATTCTGCGACAAAACACCAACCGAAAATGAAAGTGACCGTGTTGAGAATACCAAAACACGAACCTTGTAGACCTTAATCGATATTGCGGCTGCCGACAGTGTTATCTAGGATTAAAAGCTAAAGTTCTAGTTAAGGCAATCTGTCCGTACATATGAACAGCTTCGAATCTACTAGTGAATATTGAAGTTATCATCACAACGACACTGTCTCCTTTTTATAGGGAGGTTTAGCTAGCCCTCGCCCGTTTTTCTAACTGAAGGCGAACGGCTACTATATTTCGGCCTCACTCCCGTTTTCTAATAGTTCCCATTTCAGGGTTTGTTGCTATTGCATGCTACTATCCTCTCAACTAAACCTTCTATTTTCCAGGCATGCCGAAGCTGGCCTGTTCCGTGGTACATAAGACTCGGGTCACGGTCTCAATCACAATTCTCCTACGGCCTAGGTCCTTGTGTACGAGGCTGGACAGCACTTAAAAGTATGCTTTTCATTCTAACCGACAAAACACGTTTGGCATGAGACTGAATCACACAAACATGAGTTAGTACTTGGACGAAACTAGAGATAATTATCTCGCTTCTTAGTTGATATCAGCCTTAGACTCTGAGCTAATCAACAACGCTTCGACACTCCCTGCAGGCTGCTGGATATATTCTTGGATTTCAAGAGGCGGCCGCTCGAACCGTTCTAGTGGTCGAGCTTTATTTAGCTATGTACGCTGTATTACGTATTACCACCTTTGCCAGCCCGGGTGCTGATGGTAGAATACTACAGGCCAACCTTTATCAGGCATATGCCTGAGAGCCAAGCCCTGAGACATCTTATAATTTTACGGACACTGCATTAGGCCATTGTGGTAGACATATTCCAAGCTGAGCGGCTATGACTAGGACATTCTCAAACCGAGCACTTAACGACAGCGCAAGCGTTAATAAGTGTTTGCTCCTTTATTATATGCTGAATAGGGTAGAGCCAAGGGGCAGCTGAGACCGCTATGACTTAGTTGCAATATGGCATTCCATGCACTAGTAACAACTTCCAAGTTAACACCGCGCGGATAGGAATAATGATAGGCAGTCTTCTCCTCGGTCAGACAGAAAAGCGTGTGTTACCAATAGCCATAATACATGAGGTAAGTGCATACTCCGTAGTCTTGGCAGTATGCTCCGCCTTACACATTGTGGGGCCCACGCGCAAAGTGTCTGGTAAGTAAAAAGCTCCAGCAGAAAACTAAGCCTGAAAATAAACGGCACGGCGCTTATTTTGTTTTTACGGTACAGTTGTAACCCTACCTAGGTAGATTCTGCATAGCCTCCATATTGCATGCTGCTTACGGCCGCATATACTTTCGCGGTCAGCATACATGTTGATTGCCAGCTAGCTGCTTACGGCGCATACACTTTCGCTGTCAGCATACATGTTAACCACCAGCTAGCTACTTAACCACATCCTGCATATCAAACGGATAACACACACCTAACAGGGTAGGAATTTGTATTGTGCATCCCAACTAAAATCGGTATTCGCAGGTGATACCTGGATTTCTTTGCTGGAACTACTACCTTGGAGGTACCAGGGGGTTACTGAGTGAGGATCCAGCATAATGATTTGTGGCTTCTTGTGGGTGAGATTCTAGGCAGCCGCATAAAAAGATTTTAAGGGGCTACAAATAGAATAGTCTCGTGTACGAAACATAATTACTTTTGACCCTGGAACTGCCGTAATTTCTTTCTGCTTATGGATACCGCGCGGCTAACCGCAACTTGTACCGTCTGAGTTGAAGAATTCCGTCCCGTCGCTTGAGGGCACACAATGTCTAGGAATCTCGGTCCCAACACCGGACCTATACGGGGTGCCTCTTTAGGCAGCAACCTTGGCAAACAAAGGATTCATGCCCTTGCTTTTTTTTCGGGATTAAACACTGCTCCGGCATTCTGCTCACTAGGATCAGTCGGAGTGGGCTTACGTCACATATAGGCTATGTAGTCCGTCCTGGATGCAAATTAGGGGGCCCAACAGGTAAAGCCCTATTAACCCGACAATGTGCCCTCGGTTGATCTCCAACGTTGTCAAGCATCTATGCTATAAGATCGAAACTCCCATGGATGCTTGAAAATAGACTCAAATTCCGTATTCGACGGTCAGACACGATGTTGATCCCCTTTGCCCTGAGCAGCTTGATCGCGCCGGCGCTGGTAGGGAATGTTTTCCATTCATGGTTTCCCCCCGAGCCTTCTTGGTTTCTTGTATCCCCAAGCCTCGTTTTCGCTCAGACTCCTGTATGACCCGTTAAGCTGACACTGATGTCCTAGGTGCTGGCAGCACTCGAAGTTGACATCGAGGATCCGGGTGCGTCGAAACTCCTGTTCGCAATACGTTCTATATATTGTTGATTGCTGATTGCTGAACCGGATGCTCTAGAGTCGATAAAGGCGGCAGCCAGGCTCGTTGCCGCGGACTTGATGTCATTTTATGAGGGAGAATTACCCGGAAGGGTGCCGGGTATTCTTCCCGGGCCTCCTCCAGATGGAGATTACTTCTGGTGGCGTAAGTATTCACGAGTTACTTTGCCCCTTGGCCTGTTTGGGAAACATATCTCGGTCGTTCCAGCCAAAGCTCATGCACTCAGTTCTTGAGTGATCGCCGAACAACTCTTATTGCTCCCGAGCGTCATTGATGTAATAAGTACTAATTCGTGATCCAACCATAGAGGGCGGCGCTTTGTGGGGGACGATGCTCGATTATTGGCATTGGACGGAAGACGACACGTACAACGACGTTGTGTACCGGGCATTATTACACCAAGCGGGAGATAGACGCGACTTTATGCATCCGAACTGGACGGCTTCGCTAGGAAACGACGACCAGGCATTCTGGGCCTTGTCGTCAATGATTGCAGCCGAGATCGGGTTCCAGGATCCCCCGGAGGACGAGCCCCAATGGCTCGCCCTGACCCAGGCCGTCTGGAACGGGCAGGCCTCGGATGAACGACGTGACGACACCTGCGGGGGGGGTCTTAGGTGGCAAATCTACCATAACAGGGGATATCAATATAAGAACAGTACGTCCGATGGAGAGGACAGTCATACTGCGTGGACCGAGGGCTAATTACCGTGTTAGCTATAACCAACGGTTGTTTCTTCAACATAGGAGCACGACTTGCTCGGTATACGGACAACGCTACATACGCACGATGGTCCGAAGAGACATGGGATTGGTTGATGGATGTTGGATTTATCGACGACGAATGGAACGTCTACGATGGTGGCCACGTCCCAAACAACTGCACAGATACGAACTTGCAGATGTACTCGTACAATGCCGGAATTCTGCTCCTGGGAGCTGCTCACATGTATAACTACGTGAGTCGAGCACGAACGGCAGCAGTGAATGCGCGTCGTATTAGGTTATCTGAGCCGCTTTGCTAATCGTTTATCATGATTAGACCGGGGATGAAGTGTGGCGAGAGCGAATAGATCCGTTCCTAGACCAAACACTGAATCGCTTCTTTCCGGACGGGATCGCGTACGAGCCTATATGCGAGGAAACTCGATGCACATTCGATGCCATCACCTTCAAAGGCTTTGTTCACCGATGGCTGGCATCAGCGGCGCAGGTAGCCCCGTTCATGCGCGAAAGAGTGATGCGGGTGCTGAAGACCTCGGCGCAGGCTGCCGCGAACCAGTGCGTAGGCGGCGACAACGGTCGTATGTGTGGTTTCCACTGGCGGAGCGGTGAATTCGACAACTTTATAACGGCGGGAAACCAAATGAGCGTCCTGGCCGCTCTATCCTCCGTCCTGGCCTTCGATGCGCCAACACCGCTCACGAACTCGACTGGAGGCACGAGTAGAGGTAATCCCAGTGCAGGCCAGGAAACCCCTCCCATGATTGAATGGCCGACTATTACTACAGGTGATAAGGTCGGGGCCGGGATACTGACAGCGGCTATCATAATTGGTGGCCTCGGCACGATGGGGTGGATGGGCTGGGACCTGCACTCTATGGGGTAGTGCGACTCCCAGTAACAAACAGGGATTATAAGAGGTTCTGGATAGGCCCGGTTGGGGCCTGGGGTGGCTTCCTTGAGTGCGGCTCGCTCAGCATTGAAGACCATTGGGTTAAAGCCAACGAGCGTCTGTGCATCAAAGAGCAGTGGGCTTGGGTATCCGGGGGTCACGCGGAGTGCATACCGCGCGTTGAAGGGAGGGATGGCCTTCTCCCTCCCGTGTCTCGTGTCGTCAGGGATGACGGGTATGATAGAGGCGAAGACTGTTCCATGGTTTAGAACAAACAGCGGCATCGCGCCCGAATTGACGTCTAAGGGGCTGTGGTAGGATCCCTTCAGGCGAGCGAAGAAATTTAGACCTGAGCTCTTCAGAACCGACTCTTGCGCCTCCCACTCATTGTGAATGTAACTTAACAAGATCGCAACGATAGCGCCTTCGTGACTTGATTGTGATTGAAGTGAAGTAGTCGGACACCTAATGTTGGCTGACATCTGTTCTCGTCATAAAGGTCATTTGCCTAACGAGCGGGATATCCTGTTGATTATGGCAAGCACTTCTTATATAAGATGTCCGGATTCGTAGTCTATGGTCAAATCCTTTGCTCCCCTTGCACCGACAGCATCGGCCTTAGAAAAGCCACTAGACCCAACAAGGTTGAATATCGGCTCTCGGGGATAGACATCTCCAAGCACGGCGCAGTCCTTCTCGTCAACCAGGCCCCGAATCGATGCCATATACATTGGTCCAGTGCTTCCTACACCAGAGCTGTGAGACTTGTTAGAACCTTTCTGGACACAATCTAGTGAGAGACTCCAATTTCTTTCGAACTCCGGGAAAGGCCTTAAACGACCAGAAATCTCTGCGGCCTGGTACGTGTGCTTCCAACCTCCTGGACATGCACTAAAGATGACAACCATCATAGTAGTATCATCCGGACAGGGGATGGTGTATCTTCTATACCAGAATTAATGAAACTGTGCACGGCGTCAGGACCGACAGGGAAAGGCCGTCACAGTGTCACCCATTCAGGGGTAGCTGACTGTATTGGGACAGCGCCCGTATGAGTTTAGAAAGGGTCCGAAGCGCTATGCCTGAAAGTCAATAAACGAAAAAAGGGGTTTTTGACGCAGTCAAAATCATCGGCAGCCACTATGAGGACCATATCCTTTCCTCAACTAAGGGGCTCGCGGAGTTCATGCAGAGGGATCCCGCATATATCTCACACTTGATATTTTATCGCTGAGGAGACCAACAGGCCAAAGAGTGGGTCGAGTTAATTCTGTCTCGCGATAAAATATAGCTAATTCTCTTCCCTGGAAGGTGATTACTGTGGGAATCTTAACATCAGATATCGACCTGATCACGCAGGCCTCGACCATATCCTGGCAGTCAATCCTACTATCCATGGAGAAGACCGATAACCCGGTGACTCCAGACATCTCTTAGTTACTTCCAAGGCAGCTCGCGATGGAACTTAGGACCGTAAATATCGAGACGATCTAGATGCCGGAGTATTCTGCACGGGATATATTTAGTCCTATCCTTCCTTACAATTATTGACTCAACTCGTGGTGTGGACGGCTCATACGCAAGGCAGATCTGCTAGCATATCCTTCAAATTTAGGATAGAGCTTTGGCTTTCCCTGTCTTTCCCCAGCATTCCCCAGCGAGTGGTGTCATTCCCCATCTCAGAACCACAGGGCCGCAAGTGGCTTCGTGACGAAGGGGCGGGGAGTTGATATGAGTATCTGAACGAAGCCCTAAAGTCCATTTTATACATACATAACGTCCAAAGTGTCAAGGCTGTCCTTGATATGTTGTTTGACTTGACCTTCGTCCCACGATATGACTTTTACAAGAAGGAAGACGCGGTTTATCTAGGGGATCCTAGCTTGGCACCATAAACATGCAAAATAAGGCATACCTTTCAAATGACTGCCTCCTAAGGATCAAGATAGTGCATATAGAATTTCGGCTAAAACCGGACACTGATTGGCAGATCTGGCAGGCCCCGCCCGGCAATGTAACCTCACCAATCCCATCCTCCAACCCGACCTTCGCTGTGTGGTCACTGACTGACAGGGACCCTTAGAATCCCGCATTATAAGCGGCGTGCATGGCATTAACAATCGCTGATAAGGAATCTCACTAGAGAAGTAATACACCTTCTTAAAAGAGTATATGAGATTGAACATCTGGGGCTACCCCAACTCTGCTTTAAATTCAAGTGCCGAGAACCTTATTTTCGAGACTCTCAGTCGTATTGGTGATAATCGAAGCGAACCCTCTAAGACAACCGGGATGGAGGCCAGAAGTAGAATGTCAACAGATGATGCGAGACCGAAAGCCGGACAGACAGCTGTCGCTGCAGAGGCAGTTCAACAGGAACACGATCTGACACTCTGGCAAGCATTGAAACTGTATCCTACGGCAGTCGCCTGGTCACTCTTCGTGTCGCTAGGTGTGATCATGCTTGCCTTCGACCCCCAGATTGTCGGCTCTATGTATGCAATGCCGCAATTTCAGAAGGACTTCGGATATGAACACAACGGGGAGGTATATATGTTTATCTGCTTGCTCTATCGCAGGGCAAACGATTGACTAATTATTCAGTAGTACGTGATACCTGCTTCTTGGCAGACTGGATTGTCCATGGGAAGTCCTCTTGGCCAGCTTCTCGGCGCATTGTTCTCGGCATATCCAATGGAATTATTCGGTCGTAAATGGACGTTCTTCGCATGCGTCGTGCTCACTGCCGCCCTTGTCTTCATCCAGTTCTTCGCCCGATCCCTGCAGGTCCTGCTCGTCGGCGAGCTTCTGTGTGGATTGGTCCTTGGTTGCTTTGTTGTTATTGGACCGACGGTACGCGCTCTCCAAGGTTACTCTGCTTCCTGACGGTCTTTCTATCTTATATATTCTAGTCATATGATTCATAAAGCATAGTTACTAACTAGGAATGCTGCAGTATGCATCAGAGGTCTGTCCTATGGCTCTTCGAGGCTATCTAACTAGCTTCACCAATCTTTGTTTCGTAACCGGCCAGCTGCTAGGAAATGGGGTCACAGCAGCAACCGCCCGTCTCACGAACCACTGGGCCTATAGTATCCCCTTTGCCCTTCAATGGTTCTGGGTTGCCGTAATCCTACCTGGCATGTTCTTTATTCCAGAAAGCCCCTGGTGGCTGGTCCGCAAAGGGCGGCTAGAAGATGCAAGGGATGCATTGCGCAAGTTATCCTCCAAGCACGTGGACATAGAGCCCATGTTGACACTGATTACCGAGACCGATCGACTGGAGCTCGATATGGAGGCCGGAAGCACGTATCTAGACACTATCAAAGGCGTTAATCTTCGACGGACAGAGATATCGGCCGGCGTATACATTACCCAGGTCCTTAGCGGCATCTACTTGATAAACTACGGCACTTACTTCTTCCAGCAAGCCGGACTTGAGACCCAGGACGCATTTTACATGGGTATTGGATTCCTAGGTGAGCTGCTCTCCGTCACTCGACTCGCAGGTAAAAAGGGGCTAATGCAACGTAATTCAGCGGTAGGCTGGGTATGCACCGTCTTGTCCTGGTTCCTCCTGGCACGGTTTGGTAGGAGACGAATTTTCAACATCGGCCTCTCCGTATTAATATTTCTCATGTTTATAATTGGCATTCTTGACAGCATCCCCGGCCGCCCTTCAGGGGTCGCCTGGGCGGAATCCACACTGATGTTGGTTTGGAACGGTGCATACGACTTATCCGTCGGGCCGATCGTATTCGTCATCCTCGGCGAGTGCTCAGCGACCCGGGTTCGATCCAAGACCATCGCCGTAGCTACGGCGGCTCAAGCTATCGTTGGGATTATCATGACTGTCGCCATTCCCTATATGATCAACCCTGATCAGGCAAACATGCAAGGGAAGCTAGGTTACTTCTTCGGCGGACTTGGAGCACTCTGTTTGGTCTGGTCGTACTTCCGCATCCCGGAGACTAAAAACCGAACGTATGAGGAGCTGGATTTGTTGTTCGATAGAGAAGTCCCGGCTAGGGAGTTCAAAGCCTATCAAATCAACGCTCCGTCTCTTGGGATATAATTGTATGTCCGGCCAGCCTCTATATCCAGGCCCTTTAGAGGCTGCTTTAACTCCCGATTTCAACAAATTCAACCGATCTATTCAATCTACCGAGTATTATCGTGCCCACCTCTTTACTACCCTTGCTTTTGATTAGCTACAACGGGTCTTCAAGCCAAAGGATCGTTATTGAAATGCTTGTCGTAGCTAGTTAGGCACTATGGTATATGGTTCCTTAATAAGAATACAGATTACTAACAAAAGCTACGCACGTTCAAGATCTGAAAAGCCTTCTCCCTTGCATGATTACCCCCGTCATCTAGGCTGCTAACCTACCGGCAATTATTTACTATTCATGTCAGTGGAACTTTTTGGGTTCTCGGCGCCTTGGCTCACCACTATCACTTAGATGCAGAGAAGAGTGGCTGAGGAGCTCGACCAGCCCATTCCTCAGATATTAAGTCTTTTGAACTGCTTATCCTCGTCTGTATTGAGAGCCCTCGAAAGGTCCATCAATGTGATGATTATCTTGGCCGTTTGGTTTACTCAACGAAACATCTCAACCGAGGCCAACCATTCTTGAAGAAAAGTAAGCCTTCAACCATGTCCATCTCTTGTTCTGTTCTACGCCATAGAGATGGGAGAGTTAATCTGCTGAATCTCCATAGAAAGGTGCTGTCGAGGTTTTGAGTTTGGGCCGGTGCTAACCAATTTAATACGCTCTATTGATTTTCCGTAAGGTGAGGGGTGCGAGGCTCTTCGAAGGTAGCATCTGCTCTCTAAGAAGGGTCCTTTTCCTTATGAATTTCAGAGTTGAAAGCAATGCAATTCACTCCACCGAACATACTGGTGGAATGGATTGTAGTATATTTGCCGGCCCCTATTCTTAGTGGATGGAAATAGTAATTTTCCTAACGGATGGCTACGCGGCGGAGGTGTGGACGGCGAGAAGGTACTTCGCTTTATTAGCATTTTATATGGGAGGCAATGTACTTTACCGCGTACCGCGTTGCCCCATACCGCGTCTGTTCCACACGCATCCCGCCGCGACAAGACAGCAGCCGCAACAATTTTCTCAAGGTGCTACGGTAGGTCGAAACAGAAGCTAAGCCCACTGTAGCCCGCTAGAAGGCCCACTAAAGCCCCACTAAGTTGCGTTACTCTACAGAAACGCGAATGTGATGGTAGTGTTGATGTTAACGATATTGCTATCTTTTTCTTCCGCTTAATACTTCGTTTTTTGTTAAATTTCGGTATGAAACTATGGCACATAGTACGCGGCGAACAAGGCTTCAAAGTGCAGATGATAATGTTGTGAATAGCCGAAAAGCGCCATCAATGAGGTTCCGTCGCGCGGAGTGTGATGTTGCAAGCTGTAACAATGACTGGTGTTAATCATATATCATAATTGTAAAATAAGTGTTGGCTACGGGTACAGTACCTTATCCTGCGGAAGCTGATTGGGTCAATGTGGGCGAATAAAAAAAGAGTGCCATGCACCTTCAGAAAATAGTTGCAGCTGCTGTCTTGTCGCCTTCAAGCGGATACGCCCAGAACGCCATACTATTTAAGTGAATACGCCACAGCCCACTTATTATGGCCATTATTTCCGTCGTAATAGCTTTAAATGGATTGATGTCCATAATCAACAAGGCCGGATGGATGGATTTTGCGCCTAGGTTACGCAATATTATGACCTGGCGGTGGATCAGCTTGCATTGCTTTCAACTCGGCTCGTAATATCACTAGCTAATTTTCGCAGCAAGGGTGTCAAATATCGGGCAATAACGTCAGTCAGTCATCGTTGGGCTAGCTTTGCGATCTGAAACTGGAACTGCTTGCATATAATGCCCATGAGAACCCTTGTTACCCTCTCACATGTACAGTCCCAGCCTTATCAGGCGCAGCTCGAGCCCCTTCTTGGGGCGACGTCTCGGCGATCCTAGTTTAGGTCCACTACTTAGAGTGCTTTTCGCCGCCTTGGTAGGGGCACTCCACACATACACAGCCCTCAAGTTGCTTGGCGTTCAGATTCAGTCGTTTCCTAATCGGTCGGTTGAAGTCCAACTCTTGGAGCTGCTTCGAGAAAGTCTAGAATCTTTCCAAAGCTATGGAGTCCCGGGCCCATTTTTTGGGCGGAGGAGCGGTGAGTGGAGATGGACAACCGGCACATCTTCTTGCGCCCTTTCTCTTTTAGCTCGTGTCATCTTCCTTTTCTTTCCGAGTTCCCGTAAGAGTTTTGCTTGGCTTTGCGCGACAATTGGTGCCACCTTCCTGGGCCGTGGTTTCCTCGTAGCCCAACTTCGCGATGGACGGATCCGCGGAACTGGATTACAACCTCGACGAGCTAGATGCGGCTTTAAGCGAGGAGGACCATCAGCAAGCCGCCTTTAGCGGCCCCCCGCGCAATATCCCCCGCCTAGGGATTGATCCCGGGAGGCGGCGTGGAAGCTTAGTACCTACCGCCACTGTGAGCTTCCGGAGATGTGCCGCTGACAAGGGCGAAAATCAACCGCCCGAATTAAACCTCTTCCACTTCGATCTGCTGGAGCTGGGAAAGGACATATTACTCACGACCGGCGAGAGCCAGGTTTCGTATCATGAATATGCTGTCTTTTCCCCACCCGGTGGAGATCCGGAAGGCGAGCAACGCACGTCTAGTATCATGTTTGAAGGTGAAGAAGCCTTGCGCATGTTCCGTCAAGCCATAAAGAACAATCATGGCCTAGATAACGAGGTGAGGTCCTCGAACGACTGCGGTTACGAAGACCCAGTCTTTTCCGCGTCAAAGCTAGACCGGCAAGGACATGTCTGCCTCGAAGCCACGGGAGTGATACTTGAATACACATAAATTGACGATATCTGGGGAATAGGGCGAATTCACGGCAAATCCGGTAGGGGCTTCTCAGTTGAAAGGTAGGGTACGACAAGTGTAAGTTAGTTCTTGAATTGCGTGTTGGAACCTTGTTCCCCCTTGTGAATTCCTTCGGGCGTCGTTGGTTACAGGCCCCTTCCCTTCATATCCGTGTCTGACTGACTGCTCCTTTCAGGATTGCGGATCGGCGGAAATGCTACAAGTCATTGGAAGACATTGAATTCGGAAAGGGCACGTCGGATGGTTTAGCGTTGACAGTCGACGATTACAATTCTCTGCGCTTGCATTCGGCTACTCTGCCGCACATACAACGTGTTACTGTCGAATCTTCCTTCTGGGATTCGAAGCGAGACACACTGCGTGAGTTTTAATCCGGAGCGCCATCAAGAAAACCACATGCTTCAAACTGGTCAAGTACTAACAAGGATATCATTGAAGATCTAATTCTAAGCTTCTCACGTAGTCCCCAACCCCCTTACGACTTCCTCTCGATGAGGTATGACGTGCGGCATCGCACAACCACCGCTCTTATCCGCCGCTCTCTCGACACGCGTGTGCATGAAGAGCATGCGCTGGACGAATACGAGCGCCGGTTGGACTCCTGCCGGGAACGCTGGGCGCACCCTCTTGTGTTACCTATAGTCCTTGTGCAAGTGCAATTGTACCGCACAGAGGAGGCAGTCGTCGCCAACAATGACGAAGTGCTCATGCTCGAGCTTCATGTCGACGCGGTGACAGGGACAACAGGGCAAGCCAATGCAGAAGCATACAGGCGAAGAATGATGAAGAATGCGTCACGTCCACCAGGGCCGCTGAAGCGGCTATCAACGCTTAAAGGTAGGATCAACGGCGGCGGAAATGTCCAAAGCCACATACCACCACTCCAGGACGCGCCCTTAGACCCGGACAGCGTACCTCCACAGACAATCCATTTGATGAAGGAAGCCCATGATGTTTTGAAGGGTACCATTAAACTCCTCGACACCCTGCGGTGGACAGAGCGCGCGGTTAAGCTCATAACGCAGGCCGGCGACGAACTCAATAACCGCGTGAAGGAAATGAGGCGATATGCGGTCGCAAGAGGCGAAATACGGGACGAGGACGAGGAGGACGAGCTTTCAGTGCACTGGTATGAAATGCGGCAGTATCTGGACTGCATCTGGCGTCTATGTACTTCTCTCGAAACCGACCGGCGTATGTCCGAACTGCGGTGCCGTGCCCAGATCGATATTGTGAGTTTCGCCCATACTTACCCGAACTATTCTTTTACCCCGGCTCACAGGGTTCCGCCTTAAGATATACTCCAAAATGGCACAAGAAGACAACAACCTGAACGCGCGTATGGCCGTCGCCTCGACCCGAGACAGTTCGTCCATGAAGGCGCTCGCCGTCATCACGGCGCTCTTTCTACCCGGCGACTTTATCGGCACGTTGTTTGGCGTGGAAATGTTCAACTGGGAGCGTGGGACGGCCGGCGACCCCTCCGAGTCCAAAGACGCCGCCCCAGGCATGCCCAAGCCCGTAGTAATGCCCAGCTTCTGGGTGTACTGGGCGGTAACGACCCCGCTGACACTGTTCGTCATCACGTTATGGCGCGCCTGGTGGGTAAACCAGGATCGCTACTTTCGCAGGCACCTGAGCATGGAGCTCAGCAACGAGCGGTACTGGACGACTGACGGGAAGCCGCGCGAACTCGAGACGACATTCTTGGAGGACTTCTTCAGGTGAGCATCTGGTGTCCTTCATTTCCTTTCGAAATCTGTTTCAAAAGCTCTCGGTCTTTCATCAAATCATTTGATTGGCTATGAGCTCTTGAGATATACGTCGGCAGCGCCCGCCGGCTCGCTGGCATTTTTGCATCTGGCCTTTACTGACTCCAGTTTGTGATATAGCCTCTTCAAGCGCAGTGGCGCCGCTAGTACTTCCAATAGAACGATTATAGGGGGCACGACCGTTGGTAGCTGCAGAGATAAAGATGCGCGAGACAGAGCTTTGACCACCGGATCGCGCGAGATGCAGCCGCAGAGCCCGGGGCTAGTGAGACGAGGGCGCACCCAGAGTCAGAATACCAGTACAACAAAGGACGAGAGGGCGACTGAAGATTTGGAGGGCGAAGCCGCGTGGAAGGATAACAGATTTCGCACGATATCCTTCGTGAACGAGCTGCGACAGAAAGACCATGGGTCAGTTGTTTGAGATATTAATTCTAGCAAGTGAGCAAGTGAGCACCTGTGCGGCTATGCATACACCTCATTAAGCTTAGATATGTGTCATAATTCGGTTTAATTCTAAAACAAGAGATGATGGCCACGGTAGGCTAGGACCAGAAAATACTGCCCGTGGAGACAGTCTCCGATCACCCGGGCGTCGTCGTGCTGCGTCCGAGCAACTGGTCAAGGTGGTTGACCCGGCTAGCCGCGGCGGTTGATTTGGATTACATATTGATGATTAGTTGCGTCGATACGGTCCAGTTGTCAGAGCAACGGAAACAGCCCCGCAAACATACATGTAAGCCACATAGCGGTCGGTGCTGCAACGCGATGACCGAAGCTTTCGGCAGAACCCTCACACTGACCATTGATGCTAGCGATGGAGTCCTCATCCTTGGTGATCTCGATCACCTCGCTACCACAGTCCTAGTACTTCCCAGCCACAGGGCCCTACTCTCCTGGTCGTACACCGGGTATAGGTAGCCCATTATGTTCTGACCAAGCCAGAAGATCTCTCCGTCGTCGGTGACGTTGCGGGGCATGACGGAGAGGTAACACTCACCCTCTAGATAATCGCTGATGGCGTCGTCTTGGATGATCAGATCGCCGTACGGCACGCTGACAGCTAGATCCCCGAGCTTCGCGTCCAGCGACCCCGTCATGTTCTTGTAGCCGCAAGGCACGGTATACCAACAGTAGTCGTCCTCTGTGCGCGTAATGCCGAAATGGGCCGCAATAGCATTCACAAGATCCGGGGGCAACCAGCTGAGCTCAACGTCGCTGCGCTGCATGGCCTTGAAGCTGGGGAGCGTCGTCGTGTTCTCATCCGCCTGATGGGCCGTCGCCTCATCAATGGTGATCCAATACCTAGAAGCTCTGAATTAGCCGAATCGAGAAGGGCAGGCCTAAAAGAGTTAGAGAGGTTTGATTACTGGATTTGATGGTAATCGAATCTATATTCCGGTGCATCAACCACAGGTAGACGTTGTAGCGGTCCGGAGAACTTCTTGGTGTCTACTCCGCCCAATGTCAAAGATCCCTCCTCTGAGCGGAGTGGCCCTAGGGCGAGACTGAATGCCCTCGTCTGAATAAGACCCTGGTCAACCAGCTCGTCAATGATGCCGGAACGGTTCGAATTGACGCCTTTCCCGAATCCAAGTCCAAGAACACCTGGCTGACTCGTCGTCGGATAGTCATAGAGCCCGAACGCAACGTTTTTCAGGGTTTCTACTTCAAATCAGTCCCGCGAAGCATAGATCAGCATCCACTGGTGTTAGTGACCTACCACCGCCTTGGATCGTCAAGTCATCTGCGTAGTAGGCCAACGAGTAGGTGCTGCCATCATCGTTATCCAAGTCCCGCTCTTCATATGACGGAGAGACGTAGACGCTCGTGTCCGACAACGAGCCATTGTATATTCCGGCCTTTTTTACATTCGTCTTCATCGAAGTACAAGCTCCCGCAATCGCCAATAACCCAAGTCTCGTACGAGCCCACGTCCACAGTGAGCTTCACCGTCTGCTTCGGTAATCCGATGTCCACTGCACTAGCGTGAGCAGCGTTCCCCGAATAGGGGTCGCCAAAAAGCCATACTGCTGACTAAATATGAGTCCTCGTCGTACGCCATGCGAGGAGAGGCGCTCAGTTGTCTCTTCAAAGCGGGTCTGTAGCCGCTCGTCCTCTCCCTCTTCAAGGGCAACGCCAAAAACCGTCGGTGATCTGCAGAAGCCAGGTGCGCCAATGATGCTAGAGTCATAAGCCTCGAAAGGCCTGCCCAGTTAAATGCCTTCATTACCGACGACGGTATTGGATGGCTTGGTCAATGAGCAACCTAGGCAGAAGGAGGTTAATGAACGAAGAAAGCTTGAGCACTGTGAGAGGACGGCATTCTTTTTTACAACATTTCCAGCAAGGTATAACGTCCCACCCAGCCGTTAAGACTCCCCGTAGCTACTAGAGCTGGTCCCTGGACGTGAGTCTTACACCAGAGATAGGGTATAGACCCTCCATCTCAACTCGATTAACCATCGTGCTTTCATTCCGTAACTGTGGAGCGAGTCCAGATAACCTTAGAGCGGGATTCGGATAACGAAATAGGTGTGACCCTCCTACGGCTGATCTCGCTTCTGCCCCTGCACGTTATAAATGGCAAGCCATCCCCACAGGTTACTAGCACCCTAAAAGTCTCCCTTTCTGACTGTTTAGGGAGATGACCTAGACCATGCAGAGCTCATTACTAATTGGCGAAGGAGTCACTTGATAACCGAAGCAATGCAAAGCTTCACTTGTGCCGTTCATGGCCGATGCGAGAATTCGGTGCAGTCGACTATTTACTGTAGGTAGTGTTGTGCGCTAAGCGAATTGTCTTTACTGTCGAAGCAGGTAGCTGTCTCCTTCAGGTCGGACACTCCATCAGCGTTTCTCCGTTCTGTTGGTATTGTACAAGTACAAAGGCCACCCTACCGCTAGCAGCTCTAGCCAAGCCGCCAGCGCCACGCCGAACGCACGCATCAGCGAACGCCATCCATGGCCCGGGTTCCGCTAATTAAACTCATCCATGCGGGTCGTATTCGGATTGCGTTACCTCGCTATGCGCGCGTGGGATTATCAGGTTCTTAGAAAGCATCTCAGCAACGATTCCGCGACGATATTGTACGTCGAGAGGCCTCGTTACAAGGCCATAGCGCTATCCCCTCGAGCCGACTTTCTACTCTTCACGCCTACGAGGGTTTGACGCGCCATGTGCCTGGCTAGCCAAATGAGATAGAGGCGGCCGCAAGCTTGATCCTGTTGATTAAAGGTTGGGGGTGGACCACGCAGGTCCTGACGGAGTAACCGAACACATGTTGCGCTCTAGCCAAGTATCGCGAGCGTAGTTGATTTAGTGAGGAACACGGATCAGCTCTCTATATCGGAGGCGCCCCTGCACCCTCCGTGTATCACGACTCTGATTTCTCCCATCACACTTGGACGCACTGTGCAGTCTTCTCAAATGCCTTCCGTCCAATGGTCTTATAACAGGGGACTATTTAACAGCGTTCACTATGGGATGGGGTGAATGCGATAAATGGGCAATGGGGGGGTTGGTCGTATTAAGAGTAGTGGTGCGTATGGCGCTCCTTTTGTTCCATGCAGCATTAACCTCATCGCTCATTATCAGCCCAATCAATTCCAGAACGCCTAATCAGCTTCCGCGAGAGATCATATATGCAGTATGTCAACATGTTCGGCGATCCAATCATAACTATCAGCTCTGAAATCATCGGCCAACAACTCGCCATGCGTGCGGCGGAACCACATGAGGTCCTTATTCTCGCTCCACCTGGGCCACTCGGGAAACTTGTCGCCGGTCCCCTCGTTGGGGTCCATGCCGTACAGGAAGGAGATGTAGTAGCTATGGAATGCGGCACTCGCGAAGTTCGGCAGGACGCCATAGAATACTTGGAGGATGTCCGAGGCGTGGAACGTCCCGAGAATCGGGGTCCCATAGCTATAGGAGGCGAGGTAGGACCAAGAGGGAACGTCCGGGTTAGCGGCGAGCGCCGCGTTAAGGAAGACTCGCCTCGAGAGGGTGAACGAGAGGTCACCCAGGATGGCCGCGAGGCGCTTGAATTCCGGATAGACGTTGTTCAGGATGCCGGTTCTGAAGGGACTGCCAGCGGTGATGGACTTATCGTATGTACTTACGAATTCGTCGAGCTCTTCTCTGGAGGCACCGTGGAAAAGCAAGGTCGACAGATAGTCGACTACTTCCTCATGAGACGTGATGTTGGGCTGGAACAGACTGAACAGAGTCCCCTCGTCTTCCACGTCACCGATAATCATCGGAACTGCTGCATACTGCCCAGAAGCGGCAAGCACATCCGGGCTGTCGACTAGCACGACACCGTCCGGTCGTGGAAGGTATGACAGCGCAATGGAGTTGTAGCTTAGGACCCCTGGGACGCTATTTACTGCATCAAGGAACGTATCATAATCAGCCTCGCGGAGACATTCCAGGGTGTTCGACGCTGAAGAGCAACCAGCGGCATTCACTACGGTATCGTAGACGGCTTGCCCTTTGGGGCAGTCCACCATATCGGCTGGGACAGAACTGCCGCTATTCATAATTGCCGCTCGAAAGAGAGGTTTGCCGTTGTATGTGTTATCACCGCCGTAGAGAGCCATCTGGTCGAAGACGGAGATAGCACCGGCCGACTCGCCCCATATAGTCACCTTTTCCGGATCACCCCCAAACGCGGCGATGTTGTCGGCGACCCATTCAAGGCCCATGCGCTGGTCCAAAAGGCCCAGGTTCGATGCGCCGTCCTCGAGAACCTCCTTCCCGGGTAGGAATCCGAAGCCACCAACGCGATAATTCACGGAGACGAAGATGAACGGCTTGTCGCGGGCTAAACCGTTCAAGATAAGCGTCGTAGCGTCGTACATATGTGGGCTACCGAGCTGGAAAGCGCCTCCGAATATCCAGAACAGCACAGGCAACTTGGCATCTGACGCCGTGCCAGCAGGACGTTGCACTCTCATTGTCAAACAATCTTCCGTCTGGCCCGTGACGGTTTGGAAGAGTGGCGTATTGAGCAGCTCGCCGAGCACAGAGCTCAGCAGCTCCCCCTCCGTCGAGAAGAACATTTGGGGGCACGACGGACCTAAGCCGGTGGCGTCAAAGGTACCGAGAGAGGAGTTCAGTCTCCTCGGCGGCCGTAACCGCAGGGGTCCGACTGGAGGATCCGCAAAAGGAATGCCGGCAAAAGAATCAACCCCGAGCACGGATGAACCCACCATTGTGCCCTGCGGCGTGGTGACCGAAGTCTTTGCAATCCGATTCTCTAGCGTATGGGTGGGTGCAGGGGCTGCAGCAGCCAACCCGCAGAAGATTGGGGCGCAAACCAGAGAAAGGAGGCTGAGCTTCATGATGTATGTGTAACTCTGACTTCCATGAATGAAGGGTTAGGCGCATGGGAGGTCGAAAGACTAGCTGACGTCTTGAACCGGATATCCGCGACCTTGGGCATCCTCAGTGAAGTTCTATACAATTGGTTGGAGACACGTCGAGCTTTATATACCCTAATTCATCTAAGGTGAACATACAGATGCTTAACGGGGTGGTGGCCGGCAGCGACGGAGTAGTTGATAAGTCGTAGCTCACGCGAATGGGACACAAGTTACGCCTTTTGGTGAGATGCATAGAGTGAAGATCTCAATTCAGTGTAGCTTGCGAGATTCATCTATCTACCGATCTTTCTTGAGTCGAAGGTTATCCTTGTTGACTGGAACCGAGCGCATACAACTTCAACACCACTCGTGACCAGACAGCAACGTACGCATTCTGCTGGACATATTGCCTGATCCGCGATAGGCCGGTGACGGTGGAAAGGATTCCCCGCGGTAGACATTTACGAGACGGAAGCAGAGGTTTGGAGAAGGTATCATTTCCCGAATTTAGTCTCTAGACTAGTTTCTCGATCTATATCGCTAGAGGCGGAAACTACAAGAAGCTGAGAATCAAGGTTCCTGGCGATCGTCATCACGGCAAGTGGAATCGGAGCTTTGACCAATGAGGATGGGTTGCCCAGCTCCTTTAGCTCCGCCCTATAAGCAACCCCGCAATACTTACCCGGGACGAACCCCTAACACGGTCCAGTCTCCAGCGTCATCTGACAACGGACATCACACGTCGTGGGGTAAACGTTCCGAGGGCTCGCGAGAGTTGGCTCCCAGGGAATGGGATTCCATCTGGAAGCATGTGAATCCGTTTTCATAGTACTATCGCCCCTGCATCTGCTGCTCTCCAATGGGACTGTAACGTGCCGCATGGCCTTCCACTCCATCTATGATCGTTTTCCTGCGTTCGTGTTTGGCAAGATATTGCTGTTGCTGGTGTCACCCCAACGACGAGTGAGCTTCTCGGACAACTCTACAGGACGCGGCTGGATGGATATCCACGAAATGACTGGGATCCCGTCATCATAAATCATCGCTTCCTAGCAACCTACTGCTCCATATGTCCATTATTGGTTGAAACCTCTAATGGAGCTTGCAAACCGATGAAGCAGCTCACACAGCTTCGAGACTGCTGGTAACAGAGTCTGGTCAAGATAGACACTTTCATAATATGGCATTCTTTACCCCTCTTGTGCCTGTATGGGCTTTAAGATTGGAAAGCGCCTATGCTTACTGAATAAGCCGAGGTCTCCCCCAAGTCATGCCCGTCCAAACTATTTACACTAATCGACAAATATGCTATGAGCATCTCATACGACCGCGGTTGTGACTGACGCCCTCTGAGCTAGAGAACAGTTCGACCGCTGCCACCGAGTTCAAATGTTCCGGTATGGACATACTAGTTCGTGCGTCTAGGAGGGTCATGAGAGCATCTACGGTGGTAGCAGCCAGCACACTGCCCTTTTGCGTACCGCAGTGGATATCGAACTTAAAAGTATCTCTATAACTTGAGGACGACCCGAAGAATCCCGGCTATAGAGTTATGTTGGCGTCAGTTAACCTTTGTTGGGAGCCTACTTCGTATATGGAGAGTTCATTCTGACTCTTTGGACCCCGCGGACTTCTCGAATAGAGATTCAGTAAGAACATGCTTCAGCGGTACGCGTCTCCCCGCCCTAGTATCTATCAGCTTTTTTCTTTCTTACTTTTCATACCTATACCCTATTCTATCTGAAACAGTGAGCTGGCCGCCCGTATAGAGCACTGTTGAATGCCACTCCTGTGACACCGCGGTGCCTTTTCGCATGTATGGAATTCAGCATTCCGGTACCGTGGACGAAACGTATGACAATCTTATCTGCCTCACCTTAGTCATGAAAGAACTGGACTGCAACTATGGATCGCTGAATTGGAATTCAAGCGGACATTCAGGGGGTTTTGCTACTGGCTCGAATGGCACTATAACGCGAAGGGGGGATACACAGCAAAATCTGTCGGGATCTGTTCCAAGTCCCCGGGCACAGGCGATACCAGTCACATTGCGATCGCCGGGGGATTAAGCAATGGTGGCAAGCTCAAGCTCAGGTCCAACGCGGCAGGAAATAGAGCAGGCCTGACTCTAGTTGCGCTCTAGTGTCGAGAATAATAAGATCAAAGCTTCGGATAAAGACAATGAATTACGCTGCAAATTGATATGTGTGTCTTCTGCATATACTAGGAGTTCGGGATTTTATAGGAGGTTTCAATCCTTTCGCTTGAAGTAGTTAAACAACTAAGATATCGGCTGGGAGCTCAGTAATATACGGAATCAGGAGATTGCTGGCGAGACCAATGTGCTGGCGATGAGAACCTAAACATCCAGCGGTAACCGGAAGGAAGTCTTTCCTGTATACTTCGTAAGCGGCCGTGATACAGGGACTTGGCTCTGAGCAGCTAACGATAGCAGCTTGGTTGACTCGGAGGATATAAATCACCAGCGGAAGAACTAAAGCCGACATAGTCGGGTAATGGAACTAAGAAGAGCACAAGCATTGATAACCGTTTATGTCTAAAATTGTATAATTACCTAGCCCGCAAGTCTCTATTGTCCTCTTCCATAAGCATTGATAGTCAAAATGTCACACTTACTAGGGAGCAGCTGCAGAGCTCTTGAGGATATATATTGATAATTGTCTGATATCTCGAAAGCTAGGAAACGGTGATCCGACTAGTTGTGGGTGATCCACTGATATAGGGCTCTAGGGCTCTGGGAAGGATCAACCCTGTTCCGAATGATCCCTGAAGCTCTAGATAGGGGGCCCTTTTTCTGCGTCACAAAAGCTATAGCCAGCGTGTCGTCAGGGGTATGAGGGTGGGTATCCCCATGTAAGTACCAATGTACTTCACTGAATACGAATACGAACTCAGGAGTAGAGGCTGTCTCGTTTCCATTAACTGCGTTTCGTCCACGTCGTAGTCCCATGCGCTTCGGTACTATATGGAACTCCATTTCCTTTCCGCTCTCGACTTCATTCTTATCCATCTGTTGTCCGCCCCGGTATCTGTTGTTTGCCGCACTTCATCGGGTTGGATGTCCTGTTCCTGCGTCCTTTTACCTACAACACCACGGCAGGATACCCAGCAGACCTTTCTCCTTAGGCCACCGATTTCAAACAACCAAATCTCCCAGAAAGACAACATTGCACTACAATGGAGGGCAGCTTGGTCGTCAGGATTGCGGCTTACACTGCCGGCGTATTGGCAATATCCATTCTCTTCAATGTGCTTCGCCAACGACTACCTCGAAGCAAGTCGGAGCCGCCCATAGTCTTCCACTGGTTCCCCTTCATTGGTAATGCCATCTCGTATGGCACGGACCCGTGCAATTTCTTCATGAAATGTCGTGAAAAGCATGGGGATATCTTTACCTTCGTTCTGTTCGGTAAGAAGGTGACAGTCTACCTTGGCCTCGACGGCAACGAGTTTATCTTGAACAGCCGCCTTCAAGACGCCAACGCAGAGGAGATCTACTCGCCCCTGACCACGCCCGTCTTCGGCGACGACATCATCTACGATTGCCCCAATTCCAAGCTCATGGAGCAGAAGAAGTTCGTCAAGTTTGGCCTTACGCAGAGCGCCCTCGAATCGTACGTGCAGCTGATCGAGAACGAGGTTCTCGACTACCTCAAGTCTGCCCCCGCCTTCAAGGGTTGCTCCGGGACTGTCGACATATCAAGCGCTATGGCGGAGATCACCATATTCACGGCCAGCCGGTCCCTCCAGGGGGCGGAGGTGCGAAAGAAGATGACGGCCGAGTTCGCCGACCTGTACCACGACCTTGATAACGGATTCCGACCCATCAACTTCTTGATGCCATGGGCACCTCTGCCGCAGAACCGACGTCGGGACGCCGCACACCTCAAGATGCAGTCCGTCTACATGGACCTTATCCAGGAGCGCCGGAAGCGCGGCAGAGAAGCAGACAAGGAGCCCGATATGATCTGGAACTTGATGAGCTGTGTCTACAAGAACGGGCAGCCACTCCCCGACAAGGAAATCGCCAACATGATGATCACGCTGCTCATGGCAGGCCAGCACTCGTCCTCGTCCACGAGCGCCTGGATCATGCTGCGCCTTGCCTCTCGGCCGGATATCATCGAGGAGCTGTACCAGGAGCGGGTACGAAACATCGGCGAGGACCCGCTCCAGTACTCCAACCTCAGCAAGCTCACCCTCATGCAGAGCGTCGTCAAGGAGACTTTGCGGGTGCACTCGTCGATCCACTCCATCATGCGGAAGGTCAAGAACCCCATGCCCGTGGCCAACAGCGACTACGTCATCACGCCCGACAAGGTCCTCCTGTCATCGCCCATCGTGACGCATCTCAGCGAGGAGTACTTCCCCAACGCCGGGATCTGGGACCCGAAGCGGTGGTCCCAGCGAGTCGAGAGGGAGACAAACGAGGAAATGGTCGACTATGGCTACGGCGTCATCTCAAAGGGCACGCGTAGTCCGTACCTGCCCTTTGGTGCCGGCCGCCACCGCTGCATCGGCGAGAAGTTTGCGTACGCCCAGCTAGCCACCATCATCTCCGCCATGGTGCACCACTTCAAGTTCAGCACCATCGATGGCAAGGAGTGGGTGCCGCCCACCGACTACACGTCTCTCTTCTCCCGACCCACGCAACCTGCCGTGATTCGCTGGGAGCGACGCTTCCCCAAATCCGTCTAGACAGGCACCAAAAGCCCGGACACTCCATCCGGCGGTCAGTTGCCGGGGGCGCAATGCCATAACATCGTAGCATTAAATGTCACGTGCGTGCTCGGGCGTGGGGCCGCTGGATAGCGGGTTGGTTAGTTACCCGAAACGTACGAAGTGCCAAATGACGAGAGTTGATGTCGGGCCGCAATATGATAGAAACCGGACGGACTCCCTAGACGTAGGTAGAGTGATGACGGACAGATAAACCGATATTGAGTCGACAAAACCCGGGCTTCATGGTGAGGGCTTTGCTCTGTTAAGGGGCAAGTGACTCCATATTTGCAAGTGGTATGGTCGGTCTCCACTTATTCACTAGTTATTAGTCATAGGTCTAGCGTTAAAATATACTTTACATAGCATCAAAAATGAATTCGTACTCGTTATAGCTAAAGCTTAAAAGGAGGTTGAAATAGAGCTCAACGTCAGTGGATAGGCGAATGTTTGTGACATTTTCGCGGATCTTTTTTTTAGTACAAGTACATCCGCATGTACGTACTTTTAGCTCTCCTCCAAATGACCCTTGCGCCTGACCCACGCCAAGCGCATCTGTACTTAGTTCCGGGGGGCTTACGTTAGGCTGTATTGGTATGGCGTGCGTGCCTACACTAGGGTCGGTAGCTGAGCGTATCATAAGCCCGATGACGACCATGTCCTACTCATCATGACCTACTTTGTTAGGTAGACAACAACCATAACAACGACGACATCAATGACTTGAAACCACTGTTCGCGAAGGGTTATGCGAACCCTTCTTCCCATCATTTGTGTTTCCTAAATTTCCTCTAAGGAGGAATCATTCCATTCCGTTCACAGCATAGTAGACCCGCCCTCCCCTATTCGTTTGAGACGGACGGCCTGAGGTGCCTTGATCTCTTGCGATGGCGGCAGCAACATCATCATCCTCCACGGAGAGGACGCTCACGCCGCTGCTACGATCCCAATCATCCTCGACTCTCGGGTCCCCAAGCTCAGGGAGCTCATTCAGCGATGCGTCTCCGAGCCGAAGCCTCCGCCGCAAAAACCAAGCCCTCCGCGCCTCCGCCTTCATCACGTCTGTCATAGCTGCGCTCGGCGGCGGTGCCGTCACTGCCTTCTCCCTCTACGGCCACCTGTTCCAGTCCCGATTGCACTACAGCCAGTTTCAAGTAAATGGCATTGCCAGCGCCATGAGCATCTCCCTGTACACTCCCGTTCCGGTCATCGGATACTTGTGCGACCGAGTCGGGCCCGGTCCGCTATCGTTGATGTCGGCCATACTTCTCGGAGGTGGTTACGGACTTGCCGCGGGATTGTACCAGAAGGGCGTGACCGAACTCGGTTTGAGCGGAAATCCGAACGCTTCCACGTTCCCGGCCATGGTGCTAGCCTTTGTCGCCATCGGGGCGGGCACCGCGTCGATATACCTAAGTGCCATTACAACTTGCGCGAAGAACTTCGGCAAAAGTAAATACCGTGGTCTGATGATGGTTGCACCGATCGCGTCATTTGGTCTCAGTGGGATGCTGTTCAGTCAGGTCGGCAGCCGCGTCCTCTACGAGGAACAACCCGACGGGACCAAGGGGGACGTTAACGTGTTTCACTTCTTCCTATTTCTCTCCATTGTATTGTCCATCGTAGGCATCGTGGGCACCTTCACTCTGCGGATCGTCGATGAGCAGGATCTTATCGACGGGGCAGTCGAGGAGCTTGAAAGGAGCGGTCTGTTGGAAGGCAGCGAGGTCTTCCGGCGTCGGGCCGAACGCGGCTATGGCACCATCGACCGTGTCACTGCTGAGGTTGGCGACACGGCTATTCCGGAGCCCCTGAAAGACGACGATGACAGCGATGACCATGACAACGCCAGGTTGAAAAAGACTTGGCTCTTGAACGCTGAAACTAGGAGGTTCTTAAGCGATCATACCATGTGGTGGTTCGCCGTCGGCTTCTGGCTGGTAATCAGTCCAGGCGAGGCTTTCATGAATAACTTGGGTACAGTAATTGGCACTCTGTACTCACCGAGCTCTGTGTCTAGTGGAACATCTGCTGCGACCCATGTTTCCATTATGGCGACGGTAAGCACGGTGGCCCGTCTACTCGCAGCGTCGCTAAGCGACCTATTATCGCCGAGTCCGCATAATCAATATGTGCAGACAGGCGCACCAGCATCATCCATCCCACTTCTAAAGCGAAAGCTCTCGGTTTCTCGTATCGTCTTGTTCCTCGCCGCCGCCATTATCCTCTCCGTAGGGACCTTGGTGTTGGCATCCGGCGCTACCCAAGAACACGGAGAGCGATTCTGGATCGTGTCGGGCTCCATCGGCGCCGGATACGGCGCCGTCTTCAGCCTGACTCCCATCATCATCACGATGATCTGGGGCGTCGAGAACTTCGGTACAAATTTTGGGATAGTCGCTTTGACTCCCGCCCTGGGCTCTACAATGTGGGGGCTCATCTACTCCGCTGAGTACCAGGCCGGTGCCAGAGACTCCCCGTCGCTGGCCGACGGCAACGATGATGACGTCTTCTGCTATGGAAAGCAGTGCTACACCTCCACCTTCTGGGCCATGACTGTATCCGTCTGGGCAGGGGCTCTCATGATCCTGTGGGCCTGGAAAGGTAGAGATGGCTGGGCGAGGAGAGGGGTTGTTGTGTAAATTGTATGGAGTTTTCTAGTTGAAATATGTACTGTACACATTAGCAGCGGACTTAATACCTAGCATGTCGCTCTATGTAAAGATTGTAAATATATGCGCTCCGGAATTGGGCCGAGTTTTAGACGGGACAAAACCGCTGTTCCTAATCATTAGACCTATCCTGTGAACCCGGCGTCTACATGGAGCAAGCTTCTTTGAAGACGGGCTATCTTGCTCGACTACGATTGTTACTAAGACTTACGGGCGCCAGGCAAATGAACAACCGAATTCATGTAGATGAACGCTATTACCTGCGGTTATGCACCATTTGGATAACGTAAAGAATGTGAGTTCGCCGCCGATGCGGTCTTTCCACGCTTTCCCACTTGCCTTCGGGTTCCTGCCTCTTTGCCCCTATTTCTCCGGCTACTACGGCCGGCTGATGGATCTCCACGACGGCTCAATGCCATCTCCTTCCGTCATCTTGTCGTTTCCTCCGCCCCTCATCCAGGAACGCATCCGTCTATGCATCCATTAACCCTCAAGCGGGGATCATCTCCACGGCGCAGTTCGTGTCCGGGACCACGACCGCGCCGCCCTCGACGTCTCGGTCCCTGTAGGACGGAAAGGCGATGGTCCGGGCCGCGTAGTCAGCGACGCTGAGGACCGTGAACCCCTCGCCCTCCCCGAACACGCCGCTCCACCCGCTCGTCACCGTGAACCGCCCGTCCTTGCCGCAACTGCTCGCGGGCGACCCGCCGGCCGGGACCCGCGTCGCCGGCGTGCCGGCCCCCGGCGACAGCACCGTGTGCTCTCACCAGTCCGTCACCGTCCCCCTCCCCCCGTCGAGGGGCATCTGGATACCGAATGCCCACGTGCACTCGCTGAGGCTCGCCGTGCACTTCCGACTCATCGACGTGATCGTCCATGATTCTCCTGCCGCCGCTAGGGTGGACCGGGAGACCGGCGTCCCGCTGGCGAGCGCCAGGAGGGAGTAGAGAAGGGCAGTGCGGGATGGGGTGTACATTATGAAGGCCTGTTCCGGTTGTATGTGTTGGTTGAGATGTTTGGTCTATAATGCTGTGTTCCTAGGATGATTTATGTGGTGTGCTGTCGATATTCCTAGAGTGTGTTGAGTAGAGGGAGTAGGTGGAAAATTTCTCTTCAAGCCCAGCGACTGACGTTCTTTTATACACATTTCCGCGGGACGAGCTACACTTCTCTCAGCCTGGCGAAGCGTGCCGGCCATAATGATATCAGCCCCCGTCTTGCAGCTTTAACCTCGCGACCTCTTTTCACAGACGCTACTGCTTCCAGACATAGCCACACACCCTGTGCACCCTGGACCAGCATGAGACACTTTAAAGTAGTTTGCATTGCCATATCAGCCTGCCTTTCATCCGTTCGCTTCTGTCGAGAGACTGATTCCAAACTTAGATCCCACCCCGCCTCTTCGCCTCTCGTAATACCTACACGTACCTGGACTGACGTCTCGTGTGCCTAGACCGAAGTCTCCACGAAGGGTGATTCATACATGGAAAGAGTCAAGTAATTACTGCACGTGATGTCAGCTTCGACGTTTGGTACGCAACTTGTCTGACACAGCCTTGCTACTGCGTCCTACATGCACAAAGTTGGGAGCGTGAGTCCCGGAGATGGCCAGAGAAGCCGCAGGACCACGCACGTAACGTAGGTATGACGGCCTGTCTGCATGTAAGGGATAACAACATAAAGGCGCAGCCAGCCAGGCACTCGGGTAACCGACCGATCAGACGTGATCAAATGTCAAATCAAGTCTCTAAAATAAAACCCAACCTGGAGAGACCTCATATCAGGGCCAAGAGGACAGTCAATGAATCCGGTGATGTTACCATCCAGTCTACCCCAGTGTCAGGCTATGCCAGAGGGTAAGACGACAACGCAGCAGCTACGAAAACAAGCGGCCAAGTGATCAAGGAGGGTCAATCATAGCTACTAGTACTATACTCTTCATGCTCGACAGCTGATTGTCCATAGGAAAGTTCGTCATATGTCACAGCATATCAGTAGGCGGCAGACGGCAGCGAGGCTTCGCAGTGAATCTCCGAATAGAGAGGCAGGTTATATTCCACAGATGTTCGCAACGGTCCATAGGAAAAGAGGGTTTACTATGTTTAGCGGCTACTGTTGCCGAACTTACATAATTAACCACTGCTGCGCACCCGTGTTGTTTGTATACACGATGTGTGTGTGTGTGCTGCATGACATGTACGGGAGGAACAGTTGGCTGGTTGACGTGACACAGATGTAGTATGGGCAAGCCGTGGGACAACTGTCTGTCGGATGCAGTGTAATGGTGTTCAAGGTTCCTTTTAGGCGTTATACGTAAGGACATAGCTGCGACTGAAACTAATGACGCCGAGTACGACTAATGTATTACCATGACATGTACCGCCAGTACCTTCGATACTCCTTTTCATTCTTGGCTATCTTCCAAGCCTGTCATCACGGAGATAACCATTCTAAACTTTCAAGAGACGAAATTGCCTCCCCTTTTACTATCTAAGAGAAATATGCATAATATGGTGATACTGAAAAGGGAGTGTAGGAGGCTCTCCAGGGGGGTTCTCTAGCTTCAGTCTTCTCACATATTTACCTCTTAAAGGGGCTCCGGTTAAAGGCTAGTTGCACGCCGTGTTGACGGCATCCAGTCACAGAGCTCTCGGGCGGTAACTATCCCGTATGAAGACCCAATTCTCGCATGATGATATCAGCAGCCTTTTCGCCGATCGTCAGAGCCGTGTTGTTGGTGTTCGCCCCGACGTTTTCCGGCGCGATGCTCACGTCGGCGATCTTCAACCCCAGCACTCCATGGACATTAAGGTTGGCATCGACGACTCCCATCCGCTCTCTGGGGGCCATCTTGCAAGTGCCCAGCGAATGCCACGTAGTGTTGATGTTCTCACGCAACCACTGTTCGATAGCCGCGTCATCTTCGGCAGAGTACTCGATATCCCGCACATTTTCGAGCGCCGTGTCCGTCTCCACGCAGGCTGCTGGCGAATGGGCCGCGAATCGTGGATGTCCTGCGCCCATCTCTCCTCGGTACATCGCCGTCCGCCTCATTATTTCACGCTGCTTCTTATACGCCCAGATCTGCTTTTTGATGTCGATGTCGTGGGCGTCGTTGAAGAAACCAGTCTCAAAATCTAACGGGTCATCTAGAGACGGTCCGGTGATATGCATTGAGCCGCGTGAGTAAGGGTAGGCGGTATAGGTGCCGGTAGTGGCATACTGTCCGGGGGGAACACTGGGAAGATCGCCGAGGAAGCTACATTGGGTTAGCACGTCCATGGCAGCATTTACACCAACTTGACAACTAACCCATTCGCCATCCCCAATAGCATTAGAGGTCTATCCGGTGCATTCTTGAAATCGCGATCCCAAGCTCGCCTAAAGTCCGGCCCCAGGGCGGACACTTCGGACTCAGTCGGACGAATCTTGCCCATGACGTCGAGAGAGTTCCAGCCCAATCTCCTGTCATTGCCCTTAATTAGACCGGCAGCATCGGCGCGGCCACTGAGGACTTCATCGAGCGTTTCTTCGGGCTTCAGATTCGTTCTGTAGGGGTATAAGACGAGATGATGGTCCTGATAATCATGGCCAACGCCCGGCAAAGGTTCAATGACAGGAACTCCTGCCCGCCCCAGGATGATGGGATCACCAAGTCCTGAACGTTCGAGAACGGGTGGAGTGCCACAGGCGCCGCAACTCACAATCACAAGCTTTCTGGCTCTCACACTGCACAGGGGCTGTTGGCTCAGGTTGACAGTAGCCTGATACTCTGGATGTGGGCGATACTCGACCCCAACAGCCCTTTTTTGGTCAAACAGAATACGCGAAACCTGGGATTCAACGACGACGTGCAGGTTCGGGTGCTCGCCGTCCTGCAATTTGGGATGTAGGTAGGTAGAGGCTGCATCCTGTCGCCGTCCGTCAGGGCTAATATAACGCAGCCAACGTCCAACACCGTTGTTAGCGTCGAGGTCCTGCAGGTCTCTGAATTCCTGGTACCCAACCTCTCCAACCGCACGGATGAAGTCGTCCTCGGAGGCCTTTGAGCGATATGTCCCGCTTGATACGTGGACTGGGCCGCTGTATCCATGACGCTCTGCCTCACCAGGTCCATGGTACGTCTCCAGCTGCGAATTTGGTCAGTCCTCTCTCAACGTCATGTAATGGAGATCGTTACCTTCTTTATGTACGGCAATAGTTCGTTCGTGGACCACCCGGGCGCATTCCATGAGTCGTAATCGGACCTTTGCGGGCGGACATATACCATGAAATTGACGGACGAGCCGCCACCCAGAACACCGCCGGACGGCACGATGGGCTCTCTATCCGCCAGCTGTCGTGACTTATTTCCTTTATAGAACAAGACCGTCCTGGTGGCAGGCTGAAGATTCTGCAGGAAGAAGCCTGGGTAGACCACGCTCGGCAGGTCGACATTGTTCCTGCCGCCCTCGATCACGAGGATGGATAGACCTGGGTCTGCTTCTGCCAACCTGCCAGCGATAACGCAGCCAGCCGTCCCTCCTACAAGTGGGAGACAAGTAAGTATTCTTGTTCCTTTACCATGTCCATCCTCGGCTAAATGGAAGTTCTAAAGGGGGGAATTCTCACCTCCCGCGATGATCACATCGACCTCCTGGATGTCGTCCGCAAGCTTCGTATATAGTCCCATGTTGGCTTCTGGTTCCTCCTAGATTGAGATTATTGGCGTCACCTGAGAAGCTCGCTACCGATTGAGCCGGTTCGCTTCTTTATATTATATTCCACGGGATCCGTCGCATGCAACCCTCCCGGTCCGGTGTAACCCTGCTGCCCCGCACTTGCTGACCACCCGTTTGTATGACTCGTGTCTTTTTAAAATGCGGATCCCTGGATTTGGTATGCTTAATACGTGGTGATCTTAATGAACCTAGCTATGTCTAAGGCAATATAGCTCGGTCTTGGCCCGAATAGTGCAGCCCCTATACAAGACTACCTACAGCCACCTTCGGTATCGCTTTCCCTCGGCTACAGCTGTTTTCCATGTATATATAGAGGCATCACTACCTTCTTATCCTCAGCTAGGGCCTTGGGAGAGTCAACCAGAAAAATACACTCTTTCAGAAACGAATGCTTCAGTGTGTGCTGTCAGGGTCTCATAGACCTTCTCATTGCTAGTCGAGGCCTCTCCGCACACGGAAGGTTCGAGCCCCTACCGAACAGCTCTATGCAGAATACAGGCGTATGCCATTCTTATATAGGCCTAGTTCGATACTACTATAGCATACCTGCTACGCCTCGCCATATCCGGCGGTCTACTCTGGCATCGAGGCGCTACCGCCGTCGGTCGTGGAGGCGCGATATGCGGAACCAGGCGCTCCCAAAACTATTGAAGCGATCGTCACGTACGGTCTTAGGCGGTACTAATGGGAACAACGCAAGTCTTGGACTTAACACGCCTTGAGCCCATGGTAAGCTTGTTAGCTTCGAAAGTCCAAAACACGACTCGAGGAAACCGCCGTGCTATCAAACATTCCGAGGCGGTGGAATACAGGGGGCACCCGCTGCATCGGGGATTGGGAGTGAGCTATATCGATTGAAAAGAGATGACTAAGGTCTCACTACACTAGGGTATCATAAGCACGCCTTTCATCTTATAAAGGAGGTGAGAGGTATTAATACACAGCCGCCTGTCCCCTAGTGCGCAACACCTTTCACATGCTAAGCTAGGAAGATAAGGAACAATGACTCGGACACGGTTACGGGCTCTGACTAATAGCCCTAGTGCCGGAGGCGGCGCCTCAGTGGAAATCCCCTCCTGGCCAGTCACCCCACAGGTCGTTAAGGTCCGTCCCCAACATCTCGAGGTTAAAGTCGGGGTTCGTGGTCAGAACTTGGTTGGAGTCGGTCGACGTGGGCATAATCCAGGGCATGGACAGCGGCAGCCCCTCCCGCATGAAGGGTGTGGCTCCCAGCTGAGCCGTCGTTGTGGGTTCGAGAGGGAACGGCGTCGCTGACTAAGAATAATTAGCTCGGTAGCCTAAGGGATCTAGCTCAGGGGATATGGCACCTTAGCTCTGTTGACAGGGTCTTGGCCCGTCGTCTGCGAGGTGGTGGCGTCGGACTGCGGTTGGGGAGGGATCTGGTATGCCAGCAGCTTGTAGTGCAGGCCGATGAACCGCTCGGCGGAGGCGGCCTTTGCCGCTTCCGGGGACTTGGTCCCCAAGTGAGTTTCTAGGAGGCCCAGCGCCGCGCACATTGACGAGTAGCCCATAGCGTCGTTGTTACCGCACCTGAGTATGCGATCCTCCTTCATGGTGATGCACTTCTCGATTAGCTGAAGCGTTTCCTGGGAGTTCGACATGATCCAACTTGTGGAACCTGGGTTGTATCATTAGTTCGTTTGCTGAGGATGAGTTATCAAGGGGCGTACTTCTCGGCTGGTGCAATGATACGTTGCAAAGGTTATAAGCCAGGCTTCTTGTATCTTCGCGGAGAAAATAGAGAACTCGAATTCCCTTCTGGAAAAGTCTGTCATGCATGAGCACTATGTCTCGGGCGGCATTGTAGAAGAGGAGCTCTGCAAGCTGATATTTTGAGTTGTACTTCCGCAGTTTGAGGAAGGGCAGGAGGAGTGGGAAGAGGTATTGTCTCAGCTGAATGTGTAGTAGGGTATGGACCATGATGGGCTTGTGTGGATTTTCCGACCCTTTATCGCTGTCAAGGTCCCAATCCGGCAGGGCGTCAATTTCCTGAGATATTAGCTCGCTATAGCGGATGGCTTGATCCCAATTAGGAGGGGCGAGAGGCCCGGTCAATATCCTATTGAGTTCGAGTCGCAGCGGTAGGCTCTGCCGACTGAGATTTTGATAAGATGAGAAGGTGTACTCGCTCGACGGCCGTGGCTCCGGGAGTTCCAGCGAGTCCTCGTCGAAATCATCGTCATTGATGTTCCTCGGTGCGTCTGCGTCGTTGTGGATCTGGCTCAGCAGCGTAGGAACTCCTTGCTCAAAAGAAGCCTGGACGTCGAATTCTACGATGGTCGCCCATATCCTCCTGCGCATCTCTCGCCAATAAGGGTGAATCTTGGCTGCCATGTGATCGGGGTCCTGGTGCAGCCCTAAGGCGACACCTTCCCTGACCAGTGCTCCAGCTTCTGTCCAAAACCTCTTCTTCTTAATGATATTAACCGTCTTGGCCAGGAAAGACAGGCAGACGATTTGAAAGTGGATGAGCCTGCGATGTTTATGACTCTGCTTCACATGCCATTCATCACAAACCTTGACCCACTTCTCTGCGGTCTGATAGGAGCTGGACTTGATGCCGACAAACTTATTGGATGCCTGTATATCCAAGCAGCTCGATACCGCGATGATGGCGAGTATCAACGCCGTGAAAGCGGCGTTCCTTGTGTGTGGGGAGTCCCAGAAGGCAGCATATTCCCTCTTGAAGGTGGGTATGTGGAGGATCCGGTGAATCTGCTCAAATTGTTCGAGGTACACTGTCACCAGAGCATCTGTCTCCTCCTTGGAGGGCAATAGAGCCTCAAGCGTCGGGTCTGGTTCCGCGAACTTCTTCTCGCGATCCTCCCGTCTCTTGTTCCGATCCTTGACTGAAATGTTGAGAGGTCGTAGCCATTCGGCGGCGGTCTCTTTCATGAAAGGACTTATACCGGTGAGTTCCCTAATTGACGACCATGTATTGAATGGGCCGTAGTATCTGGTCTTAAAGTCGTGGCCCTTGATGAACTTGTACTGGAAACCATCACCTGGACACTCGGCCGAGCAGGTGGGATTAGCGTGTTCGACACGCCCCGGTGGTGTCTCCTTCGCCCCATCTTTCAGCGTCGCGGGCGAGGCAACGGCAGTACTGCCGTCAATGGAGGACTGTGTAGCCAAAGCAGCCCTCAGCTGAGCGACTTCCAGCTCAAGTTTTTGAATCCTTTCGTGGTCCCGAGCCACATCCCTGATCACCGTTGCATCCACGCCCGGACGAGCCGGGGCATAGGGAGCGACCGTACGACGGACGTCAGGGCCAGAAGATACCGTCGGCGCGAAAGGGACAAAGGAGCTCCTTTCTCCAGCAACGCCGGCGGTGGGACCGCTCCTTGACTCGTAATTACACCGCTCGGGTGTACCGGATTTAATGCAACGGTCACAAGGCAACTCCCTGGAGCATGAAAGCTTGCGCCTCCGGCACTCCAGACAACTGAGCCTTACGCGTTGTCGCTTCCGAGCCGGGCCGTGACGGTCTTCCTCGTTGCCGTCATCTTCCACCGGGGGCAGGCGGGTGGTCGGTTCGGAGCTCGCCATCCCGGTCCAACACACACTAGAGCTTCTCGGCGTGCGTCTCCGGAAGAAACAGGTCGCTTGGCAGAGGTACACTCTGGAACAGATCTGATTGATAAGATTAAACCTCGGGCAAGTCTAGTCTCAGTGGCATAACGAAGGGGCTTCCGCCAGAGGCTTTTGGTTACGGATTCTGGTGGTCGGATTTGTCAAGGCAGACGTGTTCGGAGATCCGAGCCCCGATCTCGGCTTTTCGGAAGATTCTTAATTGCGAAGGATTTTCTTACCAAATAGAACGTCATCTTCGCGCCAGTTACCTACGTACTTACGCTTGAAGCTACGACAAGGCATCGGTATCGATGAAGAAGTATGTGGAGCTTGAGTCATCGTCAAATTACTTAGGTAGGGTCCATACTCAATACTTGGGTAAGGAGTATGCAGGAGAAAGAATACGCTGGGCTATGAAGCGAGAAATAAGACCTCAATCATCTCTTGTCTGGCGTCTATCCACCAATCATGCGTGATGCTATGTGGCGCCCATCAACCTAGGACAGAGTGGCTATTATTAGACGCCGCAGGCGCCAACTAACCTATTCACGTTAGTGTGATCTTGGTCGAATGTCTAGGCCGTGGAGATCTTCGAATCTGCTTCATGTATTTCTTAGTGTGAGCGATGCGAGCATCTTTCTAAGGAGTCTGCGACCTGGTGGAAATGCCATAGCCCAGAATGATGGTATCATCACTAATCGGCCTTTTGGCCGCCATAGATCTAGTCTGCTGCGCGGTAGTCCCCGGCAGAGGCTTTGACAGGATCATCAGCATCTGGCTAGAGAACCAGGTCAGTCCCGTGGTCCTCTCTTCCCGAGGCGTTTAAAAATGGTCTCTTGGATCTTGGGTCTTAGCTAACAGGTCCGGATGAATGTAGGACTTCGCCAAGGTCGTCGCCGACTCCGACTTCGCCGATTTGCTGAGGTTTGGCATTCTTCAGACGAGGTACTACGCCCACACGCATCCCAGTCAGCCAAACTATCTGGCCGCGGTCGCAGGCGACTACTGGGGTCTAGATCATGACGAATTCGTTCGTATCCCATCGAACATATCGACAGTTGTAGATCTCCTAGATACGAAAGGAATCTCGTGGGCAGGATACTTCGAGGGGATCCCGGGACCTGGTTACATGGGCTTTAGCAGTATTGGCAAAACCAGCACACCTAGCGGGGCGTGGGATTATGTGCGAAAACACAAGTTAGTCGCTGCGCATGGTATAATATACCTGAGTTGTTGCCGAGGAGACTGACACCCGAAGCAGCCCATTCGTCTCGTATGACTCCATAAACCTGAACGGTACCCGCCTGGCGAACCTTCTGTCCTTCAAAGACTTCAAGCGTGATCTCAGAGCCGGCACCGTGCCGCAGTTCGTAATGATGTCGCCTGATATGCTGAATGATGGCCATAACACCACGCTTGACTATGCCACGAAGTGGGCTCACGAGTTCTTGATGCCCTTGCTTCTTGATGACGTTTTCGCTGAGAAAACGATCATACAGCTGACCTATGACGAGGCCGAGGACTATTCGCAGCCTAACCGGATCGTCTCCTTATTACTGGGCAACGCCATCCCCGACGGACAGAAGGGGTCACAGGATGACACCTTTTACACGCATTTCTCCCTCCTATCGACCGTCGAAAACAATTGGGAGCTGCCAAATCTAGGTAGATACGACGTCGGTGCCAACGTTTTTAAACTCGTGGCAGATGTGACGGGCTACAAGAATAAGGAGCCACCCAATGTATTAAGCGTTAACAACTCCGTCTCGTATCCCGGACCGCTGAATACAAATCATACGACCAAGAGAACGGATTATCCACCGCCTAACCTTATGCTCAACGGCGCAGGGGGGCTACCAGTGCTCAGTAGCATTCGCGAAACATGGCAATCCGAGGCAGAATCCGAGGCACCCTACGACGGCAGTGGTAGTGTCTATGATGGCGACAGCCTCCCTGTCTATAAAGCCCAAGCAGAGCATGCACGATCGAATTAAGCAGCGTGTCACTAGCAGTCAGTCGACAACCCTACTAAAGTCACGATGAATACAGTGAATGATAGATGGTCAGCTCGCATTCATGTGGCCCTTCGAATTTTGGCAATTGCCACTGGCCATGACTCGAGACGCTGCGTCCAAGCCGATTAGGTTCCAAACGGTATGAACATAGACTGCACACCCATCGTATGGAACCACCAGAAAAGCCGTGCCCGCCTAGCCTGGTATCTGCCACTCGGTTCCAAAGAAGATGGTCGATATTAGGTCAGATGGTATTCGGTTTTAGAAGATTCGGGGAGGCTTTATATATAGGGGGGCCATACCTGATTAGCAAAACTACAAGCGTGTCAGATCGAAGTGCCGAAAAATGTGAGGCCCCACACTAGATCTCATAAAGCGAAAGAATATCACGTATCAGAATCGACTCTGCTGTGTTCAGGTGACATAAACAACAAACAGGCTTCGAAATCATAACGCCTAGAGGGCGACTCACGCTGTATGCTCCGCTTCCTACGGCCGAGTTGAGAGCAGTGCTCAGCAGACCACGCTCCGTTGCTTTCTCCTCAAGCCCAAAAAGGAAAGAATGCCCATTACTGGAGTCGAACCAGTCGCCTCCTCATGTTCCAAGTCCATGGAGATACTAGTGAGGCGCTCTACCGCTGAGCCAAACGGGCTTGTTTTGATTGGTCTTTTGACGCTTTCGTGTTGCCGATGGGACTTTGATTGGTTAATGTCCTACTAGTCTGGGTCGGGCCGCGGTGTAGCGACGATAGTAACTAGTATCATAATGCAGAAGCCATCTAGCCCAGTCAGGTGGTGAGAGGATGTGGATACTGCTAGTCTGCGACAGGAGTAGCGCTTCATGATCGTATACTTGTAAAGCCTTCGGATTCTGTCCTCGGGGGTCAGAAACATTCGTGCCCTTTAAGCTGGAGAGAGGGGTGCCATGGAACAAGGCATTCATCATGGCTGGCATATAAAATAGTCGAAATAGGGCGGATCTTTACCCGACACGAGATTGTTCAATGTCCCGAGAATCTAGGTTCGCACTTGGACTTGCCCGCAAATGCGGTTGGGGTTCACGTCACTTCCTAAGACAGCAACGGTCTAATGTCAGTGAGACGATGCCCTGCTGAGTGCCATCACAGAGCTATGCCAACGTCAACGCCCCAGCGCGAGCTGCACCAGGGCGTTGGGCATCGTTTATTATGGTATCACTCCGCGTCGCAAACGGCGCTCGTAGATATTAAGGGGTAGAGACGATCAGATGTGGCTTACGGAGACTTACTTGAGCCCTCCTTAGCCATAATAAATCACAGTGTGTACCAATTTTCAGGGGCTAAAGCTGCGCGAGGCCGATCGACTGGCTTCCCACGTTCGGATAAAGTTGCCAAGAGTACGGTAGTTGCCGTCACGCGGGATACTGAAGGCGCCGATGGGCCATTCGGACCGGATCTCCCGTGCCATGTGGTGCAAGCGGTCGTCGTCTTGCTCGATTTCTGTAAATTCCTTCAACAGTCCGGCATCTTCCGGGCCTACCGATTCCAGGAGGAGCCGCAAATTTGCCTCGGAGGCGAAGTAACACCGCCCTTGATCCCGGAGGCCTCTGGCGCAGAGTACCAGGGTCGACCTCACTGACTCATACAGCCGAGCGTCTCCTTCGGCACGGCGCATGTCCTCCAAAGCGCTATAAGCTAAGAGCGGAAGGAACTGGAACAGTGACGGGTCATAAGATTCAAAGCCATGACGCAGATAGTAGATGCGAATCAACGTCTCGAAACACGCTTTAGATTCAGCGACGATGGTCTCGGCACTTGCTTCTCCCGGGGGGGGGTCCGTTCCGATGAATGGCTCGAACATGCTAATGATGACGACATGGAAATGCATGCTAGAGCTCGTTAGTACTAGTTGTGGGTATGATCACCGGTTTTGGCAAGCCTAATACTTGGTATGTTACACTTCATGAAAACAAGGAACCCACTGTAACTTTAAATGGCATGGCAGGACGACATGCGTGGCTGTCAGTGGTTGAGGCAAAGTCCGGTACCACTCAAACAGCCTCAACGTCAGGCCCGACGCCACGGCAAATGTCATCCCGCTATGGCCCCTTGGGGATGCCCAACTTTGCTTTCCGGCATCGTTCATTATCATACAAAATCGAGACATAGCCATGAATGCTGCGTTGTGGAAGGCCGACACGGGTTGTTTGGCAAAAGGGTAATTAAGCAAAATCTCATCATCATTGCCCGGTTCATGGACTAATCCCGGCAGTGGGTGTGCCGGCGGCTCGGAAAGATGAGGTGGTTGGAAGTTGTGATACGCCGCGAACCTTTGGTATAGGACGTCAGTTCTGGCGGATTTCACTGTGTCCAAACATAGGGGTGGGACGACTTACGCTTGCCAGTTAAACAAACCCCAGGCGGTAATCGCAGCCGCCCTCTGCCACCCTTGGTCTCTTTCAGGAGTGTAGGAGAACAAGTTTAATGTTTTTGCCATTTCGAGGGACATCTGCAAGTACGGCCACCCTAAATCGTCTACACCATTGATGGTGTAAGTGAGACTTATAATCGCCGCGGCTTGAATTGTCGTGATAGTAGCATTGGCACGCTCGAGATCGAGGAGTCTGCGGGCTTCTGCAAAGAATCGATAACCGATATTCTCGGGCATCCAGTGTGCGGCGCGGTCCGTCGTCGGGCGGTACCCATGCTTTGGAGGAGTTAGCTCTGTGTCCCAAAGATCGTATATGTCCCGTGCCAGTCTTACCCAAGCAGCAGCAAGGATAGCGTTCACTAGGAGAGCAGAGCAGAATCTCGTCCTCTCGTTAACCATATCCTCGAGGAAGAGGTCTTTATCGAAGTATGGATGGAACTGATAGTCGGAAACGAAGTAAGTTCCCAAAAGCACTCGAAGCATTGTATTATCAGAGTTAACAGTAGTCCAGTATGACACATCCACGGCCGAGATGCGAGGATCCACTATTTCAGCGGCGTGGTGAGGCATGCAGTACATTCTTTCGGATTCGTTTTCGATATCCCTCATGGACTCTTTTGTCAGTATTTGATGTGGCGAAAGCGTCCGTAGCTTCTCATAGAGACTCGACTGGAGGTATGGGTTCTCCCGATTCCCTAGAAAGGGGGGCATCTCGTCGCGGTAGGGAAATTCATATCGGCATCGATACTCTGTGTTCAGGGCAAGATGGATCAAGAGGTCGCTGTCTCGGATCGCCTTTACTACCGCGCTTACGTCTGCGCCCGCTCGTATCCGTTGTAGGATTTGAGTCGACGCGTTTTCGGGGTGGGACCGCAGAATATCGAACAGTTCTTCGTACGCTTGACATCGGAGTTCGAGATCTGATAGCCTCCGCTTTTGTGCTTTAAGATGGGTTTCCGTTGGGAGAGTCGTGTATTCGCAGGACAACTGTCGTTCGATGCAAACTGCGCATTGTGGCCGCTCGCCAGAGCACTGCGCCCTGGGTCAGTTTGCTCCGGTGCTATATCAGCCTGTGCCAAGGGGTGATCTCTCACTCTGCTCTTCCTCTTCCGACATGGCTCGCATGCAGCAATTGCGACTACTCTTTTCCCTCGCGGCTGGGTTTGTGTCTCGGACTCGTCGCGAGTGGTTTGTGGAAGATTTGGGAGTAGTGGACGAAAATGGTGCGACATATAGAAGTACTGAGATGAGGTTCGTGTCTCAAGTCCCATGGAAATGGTAGTCGCCTGCCAAGGGGCTCAGGTCGCTATTTCAAGCTTCTATACTTCCCCACGGCAGAGCAGTGACCATGGCCATCTTTATACGGCTTAACAGCACTACAGAATGGGACAGAGTGCATATGTTGAGTACATATTGGAGCAAGTGTACGCCAATGAATGAGTGGGGCATCAACCTCCTGAAGAGCCGACCTCACGCGGAAGACTGCAACCGGGTGAGGCGACCCACCCAGGGAGGCGAGCCGAGGGTCTTGCATGACGAGATTCGTACTTCAATTTCAACCTGGTGAAGTTATAGGTCGGATGCTTACTGTCCCGCTTAGCCCGTCGCTGCTGCACTCTTTAGCAGATACCGCAGCATGTTTTGCGTTTATGGCTTCTATTATTATATGCACCAAGCAAATCGGCAGACCAGAGTCTATAAGCCGTAGCCTGTCTGCGGTAAACCCGTTTAGAGCAAAAGCCCCGTTAAGCAAGAGTTCTAAAAGCGAGGCCATGCTCCCTTTTAGCTAGCTGGTGGGTCGGTCGTCGACGAGTGAAGGCCGCAAACAACGAACAATGTACAGGTCGTGAGTGACCTCGCCGTTATCTTGGATGAGTTATTCTCGAAACCCGGCAGCCCTTGCTGGTGAGGTGCCGAGCAGGCTTAATCTTCGTCTCGTGCAACTCTAAGAGCATCCTTATATTCTTAAATGCCGCCCCTGCTGACGAAGAGCTGCCAAAACAATCGTGCGCGCTGCTGTGATATCACAGGATAATTGCAACAAGTTCCCGAAGATCCCGGTATCCCGGTAGGCACCTATTCAAAAAGTGAGCTCGGAATTCGGAACCTCTTAGACGCAGTTGTCTTAACTGCCCGTGCGCTCTGGCGCCGAGATACCTAAGATTAGGCCTTGAGTCATGAAACCTCAGATAATCTGATAATTAAATAATCCGGGGTCGACGGTGAATGACGCATATTGATTTCCGATGCGCCTCTGATCGACAAAGTAGCATGGATAGTCTGTCTGCAGAGTAATGGCCTCTAAGCAGTTGAAGGGCAGATCCTGATCCTCCGTGGCATGTATCCTATTCAATTTAGTTAATAGTTGTGAAAATATTCGATGGATTCATCATACCCGGAATGCCCCCAATGATGCTCGATTTATCGATGTCGTGCCATAGGATATTCTACTTAAACTTGAGGTTCTGGGCCGGTGATGAAATCCAGGGCAGCACAGAGAGAGGCTAGGACCTTAGGCCGAATGCCAAATATCTTCGCTTCCTTTATAGCCGCTTTTCTCCATAATTAATCGGCCCAGCCATGATGACCGGACCGTTGAAGCGGCCGGACCGCACATGAGATGATGGTGGAGTGGGCCGGCCGCTAGTGCACTCGGGTGGGTATCGATGTGGGCATTCTGCTTCGCCCCAATTTTCAAGCCGAAATGATGAATGCAAACGAGGGCTCATGCCCGGCCGCGGAGATATTCTAGCCAATGTGGGAGAAACAAATTCAAAATTGAGTTGACGTTTACTATGTAACAAGGAGTGTGTGTCGCCAAAGATATGCCATCAATAAGGCGCCAGTCATAGCAATTTTCTAGTCATGGGTCCGAGTTTTTGCGATCGCCGCAAATTGAGCCAGTAAACCGTAACAAAGGATTCCCATTTCCTTATTCAGGTTACCGCGCCTAGATTTTGTAATGACAGATACCTTATCGCCCTCTATCGGATAGCAGATCTATAAACTTAGTTAGCAGCTTTCTTCGACTTTTGTAACAGTTTCAAAACCCCCTTTGAAGTATGAAGGATAAATCGAACTAATGTGTCATCTAAACAACATATGGCTTGATTGGTCTATTTGATAGATTAATTATGTCATAACTATTATCGAAATCCGTAGTAGCATATAAAGCAGCAGCGTCGGGTCGCGACGTTCGTAACTGCTCCAGTATTTGCCGCGATATGCTAGCGATTTGGAGTTTGGCGGCGTATGGTACGTTGGGTAGATCATCGCAACCGTTACGGCATAGTCACCCATATGGAAAGTCCGTCGAACTTTAATTTTCCAAGTGGCGAAGACACAGGCTCTGCAGCCGCTGGGTCTTACCGAACACGCCGAACAAAGCTTTAGGCCGGTTCTGGCAATCTTTACAATTGGTTGAGCTGGATAGCCTGAATAGAGAAAAACTTAATTCCGCCCTCGGTGCTGCCGTCCCCTCCGCATGTGATTCACATAAGTGTAGTTATGACATAATAAAACACATAGAAACAGCTTCAAAGCGCTGTCCCAGTAATGACGGGATGACATCACACGAATCTACTACGCAAGCGGCCCGGCTGCCTGCTCCATGCATGCGGCTAAGATTTTATCTAGACTTTTCATTGGTCCAGGCTTGTTTTGGACCGGATACATCCAAGCCAGACAGCTACATATGGCCCAATCAACGTCTATCAAAACCCGGGCCGATCAAACTTGGAAGCCAAGAAAACCGAGACTTGCCCCGGCTAACAACCTCCACCAGCCATATGAACCCCGACAGTATGACCTACTAGTTTTGTTTCAGGTTTAATCGGTCGCGGCCGAATCTTACTACTAGTAGGAGCTATGAGTTCTCACGAGTCTGACATCACAGTCTCCCGCTAGGATACATGAACCAGAATCCAGGTACCATCCGGCACACTGGTATCAACGGTCTTGGCTACATGTATTCGCCACGAGCATCTGTTGTCTGCTCCATGTTCTGCTCCCATGTTAGGATAGAGGTTAGAGAAAACGAAAGAATAGGCCTATATTAAATTTTTTAGTACTGCAGTTAGTTGACCCTCACGGGGATACCGAGTGCTCTTGCCCTCCCTTCTCGCCTCCTTTAATTACTTCAACGTTTTTCTCCTTCCAAAGCCGTACATCTGTCCTTTTATTAAATGGCCATATCCACAGCATCTTCGACACCTCCTAATGGTGTACCTAGAGGATCTATACGATTATCCCTGTCACCTTGGTTCTGTGTTCTGGTCACTGGGAACTTTGAAAGAAGCTTCTAGATTGGAAAAGCCTGACCTAGTCACGATTCCACCTTGCCCATGATTAAATAGGTACGCACCGAGGTGAGCCAAGGTCGCTTATAGCGGAAACTATTGGCTCGGTTCTCTACTCCTAATCTCCGATCGACGAGCTCGACTATCAAGTTATCCAAACAATATCTACGGGTTTCACTTTTCGAAGGTTGCTCTCCATGGTCATGGAAACCACGAGTGACGAGTGCGACGAATACTTGCCTGAAGAATACTTGTCGGAAGCATGCTTCCTCGACGAACGCCTGCCCGACGAAAATTTGCTCCGGCCCTGTTCTTGCCGCCTAGTCACGCCCAGTAAGCCCAGTGACGTACAACGCACAGTAACCAGTAACTGAATGCCACTTCACAGGGATCCGGAACAAATGGGTCGGGGTCGCGGCTTTTTGCCTCATACAAGCACTGTCTCTTCACTGCTACATCGAAATTGCGGAATGTGCGGATTGTCCTCAGCCTCTTGAGGGCCAGCAAGACGTTCTAGACCGTTACCACGACGACTTTCACTCCTATCTGGGCTTGGCAGGGGACATCATGGAGATCCTGGAAACCGAGCGAGAGAGACATAAAAACTCAATGACGGTCCAGCTTGGCCGCCGAGGGTATGCTCAATACCTTGGTCACATGTCCGACCTAGCGGCGGTTTCGATGTATTTGCAACAAGGAAACCAGCTGAGCCCTCTGCTCGTTCCAGGAGCGATTAGCGAATGGTTTCACAGTGAATTTGGGAAGGCAGAAGACTGGGGTCTGGAACCTACAGACCATCTGGCTTGGTGGCGATGAGCAGCAGATATCTTCTGCGCCTAGCGGAAATCTTTCGTTGACTGGTCGTGGGCTTTTCTTTTGCCTTAACTTTTTGCCCTCCTTTTTTAGATTACAAATAATCAGAGGATTGGGATTATAAAGCGGATTGGGTTCAAGGTGTTGAATGGTCTGTAAGTTTCTTTGTGCATATGATTACATCTCTCGACTTTACAGCCGAATTGCGGGATTATCGCGAAGCAAACGTCACTATATTGGTGACATGGCTATTTGAAAGACTCAAGTGAAGTAGTAGATAGTTAGTATCTTGCTAAATAAAAACATCCATTCCAGGTGTCAGGTAGCGTAATAAACCGGCTAACAGAAAGAAAATCCGGGCAGCAAGCACGTGGAGCGATACCGCTCGGGGATGTTAGACTTACGCATCATACGTAGTATGGCCTATGTTGAGATTAGACTGGGGTACAAACCCGTTGCGGAGAATCAAGGCGTTTCTTCTTGGGTATATTTAAGACCTGCAGCGGTGATATTTGGAATGACTTTGATTAGTGGCCATAGAATGGCAGGAAGGAAGAAGTCAACAGCCTATATGTAGCTGTTCCCACCTGTTTCTCACCAACTATAGAGAAGACAAATCCATAACCCATCCACAAGTATTTCAACGCGTTGGACTCCAAAACGTGGGCGCTAGAACCGTTGATGATTCGAGCTTATTTAGCTATATATGTCGTATTCCTACACAACGTCTTGGCTCGGACAAAAAGTTTATATTGCGAATTTCTAAGAAACAAAACTATCCATAGGCAAGCAGCAAAGGCCCCAAACTCGGAAGAAGACAAAGGCAGGCCCGCATAGCCGAGATAGTCCGTGCTTCCTGGAAATATAGTAATGGAATTTGCAATATTAACGTGCTGTAATACGCATTGTCTTCAAGGAATCCGTATTAAATTTGCACAAATACTTAAGGCAGCAATAGTATCAGACCCCCCTCTACCAGACTAAAAATCTCTTAATCACTCGGGATCACAATAGCGCGTGCCTCAGGGATTTCTATCGACACCACCTCAAAGCTACAACAATTCTGAAGCTTCCACTAACATAATCCCACCACGCACCTGCCCACAAGCTGGATTTCCTGACCTTCTCAACCTTTTAAGCTAGATATAGCTTGCAACACCCTCCTCCATCACTTCTTTATCTATATCTTCTCTTGTATCCTCCCGCAGCAAGCCCCATGATAACTCAATGCAGCTGTCTCGTCTCTACTACATGATCATCATATCACTCTCTTGCCACCGACCAGTTGCATCCAAAAGACTGAAACATTTTCCCTCGAACCCTCACCCCATTCATTATATTACACAGTTCTTAGCACCACATCACGGAAACCTCCTACCTTACAACTCCCAACATGGCCTGTTCCGTAGATAGAAATAGTGGGTCGGTGAAAAACTGGTACATCACGGAGGAACTCCCTCGCGGTGTGGGATATGGCCAAGGAAGGCACCTCAGACCGAGCCCAGCATTTCCCGTCAAGTCATATACATCGGAGAAAGATGTTCGCGAGACAGCCTATGTGGGAATGTCTGCTAATGGAGCGTGGCCGATGATCCTCAAGCGCACATATGTCCAGGATAAATCTGGCAAGGCCCCGGATTCGCCAATACCGATCAATGACGAGGTTGGTCGCGGTTTACTGATCCAGTTCAAAACCCTTCAGGGTAACATGGCCTGCCAGCTGATTCCGCATTGGATCTTCTGCTGCCCTGGAGTGCTAAGTATGTTCAAGCAATGGCTGAACCAAGATCCTGACCTCAGTTGGGAAGTAGACGTGGGTAAGGAAGCTCGCGAAATGATGGCTTGCTACAGTGGCACGCACGTTTGGAAACCATTAGGCCCCTCGAAACAATGGCTTAAGCCATTACCATCCGTCCATACTCCAAATTACAAGAATGCAACCCAGCAGCCTCCTTGGGATCTCCCTATTGCATTTAAGGACTATGAGATACCGTCAACTATCCGAGATCAACTCGAGCGTTTCCGTGCAGCACATCCTAAGGATCGGCTTCCAATGGGATTGCTCACTGTTGCACTGTTCAACTACCACTACCTGAAGTCGCTACCTGAATTACCGCAAGAGAAATTTGAGTCGAGTGTCATGAAATCGCTAGGCAGGCCTCCTCTTGTGCCACTAGGCGTTTTCTTGATTTACTTTTGCGTCAATCTCCAGCGGACGACACTTCTCGAACTAGCGGCGTTTCCTAACAGCTTTCGTTTCGCCAAACACTGCTACGACAGTGACTTAGAGCTATATGGTAGTCGAATGAATGTGAATTTGGAGGCTATCAACGAACCAGCCTTGATGGAGCTGATGGACGAGCTCGAACCCAAGCCTGTAGCAAAACTCCTCCCGTCCGACATCTGTGGCTGCACAATGCCGGTCTTTGTCGACCTTTCTGAGTCTGAACTTGGCTCTGTGCAAAATACCTCAGACGATCGGAAGACTGCCTTGCAAGCAACAGTGTCGACGATAGGAGATATACGAGGATTCGGCTTTCAGGACCCAGCATTTACTTCGGTCACGTCTCACAGAGTTTTGCGACATCGGGATACGTACTCTCACTACGAGCCAAAGCCAATCAAGTGGATCGCAGACCGTGATCTTGACATCGCTGAGCTTACCCGAGAGCAACATGAGAAAGGATTTAAGTTTCACAGCCCCGTCGAGGACGGCGGACTGTATATTATCAGCACCCACATGACCGTCCCCCGGCGAACGCACCGCGAAGACGAAAGCGATCTTGAAGATGGACCCGCTTCTGCTTCTCCTGACACTGCAACCCTAGAACAGCTCGAGATGGAGAAGTCCCGCCTCGAAGGGAAGCTTTCCACTATCACGGAGGAGGCAAGAACTTCGAAGTTCGCTTACGTCGATGCTCTAGAATCTGCGCTGGCGGCGGAGGGTATGCTCAAGGTAAGGGAAGACAACGAGATCCCCGTCACGGATCAATTCCGGGAGGAAGTGAGCAAGTTGCGGCGGGAAGCCGACATGAAAGAGTGTGCGAAGGATGAGTTCGAGGCCAGCAAGAGGCTGGTTGAGGAAAAGCTGAAGGATGTGGTCAAGAATATTGATGAGCTTCAGAGGAAGACGGCCAAGAGCGAAGCAAGCAAGGCCGACAGCTTGAAGCGCAAGGCTAGCAAGAAACCACAGGAGGATGATGCGAAGCGGGCTCGAATGTCGCCCGACCCGAGCGACGGGGACGACTTCTTAGACAGTCTCACCAAGGAAGACCGCGACTACTATACTGCTACACGGGGCTTCCCGATCGCGGGGGTGCTGATGTCGACGGCTCAGGCTAACGTCGTCAAAGCTAGAGTCCAGAAGGGGTTCAAAGCTATCGCTGAGGCACAGCAGCTTCAATTCGGAAGAGACTACGTCTTCGACGGTGATGGTTTTCCGGTGCTGCCGCCCAGGGAGGGTGAGGGCGCCACGGGCAACGGTGAGGAAGGAAGAAAGATGCCTGAGTAGATGGCGATGGGGATGAGGGTTCCCGACTTTGCGATGCTATTCAGAAGTCTCGCATTTGCAGCCGAGCATGATCTGCGGATATGGTGGCTTCTCTTCATGGTTACTTTCCCATTTCATGGCAGATGACTAAATGAGATACTACAGAGCCCAAGGGACACAGTCTAATAATTAATCAATCAAGTGTGGCATTTGCCTTCTTCCTTTGCTGGGTGCTCAAGTATCGCATATGTCGGTTGGGTGCAATGTGACGAGTCCCCCGCGGTCACAATCGCTTCTTCGGCCTTCCATAAGACACTTCCTTTCAATAGAATTCAGGAGTCATGTTTAAAAAGTTGGGTCGTATTCCCGCATGCAGTTTGGTAATGCTTTCCATATCGAATGCTACAAATTAGTAAGAAACTCTATTGATGTGTTCTCGAAGACACGAGAATGACGACAGTGTGGTTGAGGGCGGTAACCCCCTTTCGGCAACTTAGGTAAGTATTAATTAGGTCGTCTTGGCCTGGCAGAATTGCCCTGAAGGGCACGTGCACATTAGCTTGGCCCGAAAAATTTATGCGGGGCAAAAAGCATTACGGCTGAATGCGTATACAATTATGGTCCTGGAAGCTCACACCTTCGTCTTCCATCATCGTCCCAGCTACAAGCGACGCCCGGTCTCCCAGCTTCCGCTTTCACCAGTCCGCAAAACGCAACAACCATGTTGAGGCAAGCCCTCGCCACATCTTCCAGAGCTCTACGCTCGAGTTCGAGGGCAGTTGCCCAGAGACCCTTGATAAGAACGCCGATATCCCCCGCACCAGCGTTCGCCCCAAGAGCAAGATGGTATAGCGAGCAAGTGGACACGGCCGCAAAGAAGGAAGGCAAGGGAGAGACCTCGCAAGCCGAGGCCCAGTCCGCCGAGGCTGCCACCAAGCCTTCAGCAGACGCCGAGGCTGCCAACCAGCCTTCAACAGACGCTGGGGCTGCCGCCAAGCCCTCAGACATCGAAGCCGAGCTCAGGAAGAAGCTGGAAGCCAAGGAGAAGGAGGTCATCGATTGGAAGGTTAGACTCTACGCCTTAAAATTGCACCACTTGGCATATTGCTGACGGAACTCACAGGACAAGTACCTCCGCTCGGTCGCCGACTTCCGCAACCTCCAGGAACGGACACAGAGGGAGATGAAGGCCGCCCGGGACTTCGCCATCCAGAACTTCGCCAAAGATCTGGTGGAGAGCGTCGACAACCTCGAACGGGCCCTGATCATGGGCCAGGAGAAGCTGAAGGCCGCCGAGGGCAGGGAGCCGAGCGAGGACCTCAAGAACTTCTACGAGGGCGTCAAGATGACGGAGTCGAACATGCTCCAGACGCTCCAGAAGCACGGCCTCGAGCGGTTCGACCCCGAGGGCCAGAAGTTCGACCCCAACGAGCACGAGGCCACCTTCATGACGCCCATGCCCGACAAGGAGGAGAACACCGTCTTCCACGTCCAGCAGAAGGGCTTCAAGCTCAACGGCAGGATATTGCGGGCCGCCAAGGTCGGCGTCGTCAAGAACAACTAAAAGCATTGGGTATAACGACGGGACGCAGAGCACGACATCATCGTCTGTACGATTATTATACGCCTGTATACAAAAGCGGAAGGCTTCCAGGGTTTCGGCGTTGGGGCAATGTACAAAAAAGGAAATCTGATGCTCCTCTCATGATGTTACAAAGGGTTGGCGAGGGTCGCCGTTTTACGTTGCGCGCATTCGGTTGGCTGAGATCAGGCGAACCCCCTCGATTTATCTGGGGTTTGTGGTCTTGGGGACCATGTATAGAGAGGAAAGGGATAGGGTCGGTAAGGATCCATGATATGTAATCAGTGTATATACCATATATGAGTATCGCCCCCGAATATATACGCAATCATTGGCTGAACGGTGATTTGCAACTCAGGTTCCTCTCATTTCCCTCCTGTCCTTCCCGCGAACATCGCAGGTCGACTTGCCTGCCTAACCCGGGGAAACGAGGCGCACATGCACCATCACAAACGTGAATCCCGGAGTTCATCCGGACTCATTAAAGCTCAGGAGCTTGGACCTGCTCGATCCCCCCCGTTGTCGTGGACACTGCAATTTAAAAGTTAATCGTACTTCCCCCCACCTCGCTCGAGCTGTCTATGGTTCCGTTTGAATACATACAGTACCTACTACCTACTTCATAAAGTACCTGACTGACCCTTCAACCTGCCTACGCGGTAACGTAGGCCGGCGACACCTCACTTATCTGCGAGGACTTTCGCATATGTCCGCCTATTAGACACCCCCGTGTCCTTGGATCTCATCACTTCATTCCATCCACCCATCCACCAGTTATATACGATGTCCCTAGCACCCCCCGTGACGCGGGACGGCTTCTCGTTCGCGGGCGGTGACCTCTTCGTCGAGGCGAGCGGCCACAACCGGCACCGGCGCGCGACGCCTGCCGAGCTGCGCGCTCTTCTTCGAGAAGCCGGGCTCCTCCGACTCTTCTCGCGACCGCCCGGCCCACTGGTTCGAGGCCCAACTGCTGCACTATGGCCTGCCGCCGTCGAAGACCAAGGCCGTCGCGCGCATGCGGCTCTTCGACGCCCTCAAGGCGGACGGGAAGAACAGCAAGCTCGTCGTGCCCGCCCACATCCAGCAGCTTGAGGCCGAGCTGAGGAAGGAGTGGGCCAAGCGCGAGCGCGAGGCTAAGAAGGCGCTCAAAGACTCCTCTATTGCGGCGGTGTCGACCGCGAAGAAGAGCACTAGCGCCAAGCGCAAGGCCGCCGAGATTTCTTCTTCGAGCAGTGTCGTCGACCTCACTGTCAGCGTCGGAGGCGTCGATATCAAAGTGTCGACTAGCAGCAGCAATTCTTCCAAAAAGATCCAGACAACGACCAGCAAGTCGGCCACTTCTGCTGCTACGGCTACTACTACCAAAGCTACTAAAGCGACTACGCCGAAACCCAAGGCTACTACTACTAAAGGGGCGACAGCGCCAAAGGCCACGCCCGCCAGCGCCGCGAAGCAACAGAAGCCGCGGGCGTCGGCGTCTACGTCCGCATCTAAGCCGAAAACTGCGCCCGCATCATCCCGCGCTCCCTCGTCATCGTCTTCTCGTACCACCGCTACCTCCGTTACACCGGCCAAGAAACAGACAGCCCGCCGGGGCGGTGGCATTTCGCAGGGACCTCTCCGAGGCACGCCGGCATCCGGCGGCACTAGCGGTACCGGCAAGCCCCGGACCAAGCAGACGGCCCGTCGAGGCGGTGGTGCTTTCATGGCCAGAGATAGGATCCCAGCTCCGGAACCCAGCTACGGCGGTGACTTCGACTACGACGGGCCCCCGCCCCCTTATTCGGAGTATCCCGATGATGGCTACAATGATGGCTACGGCGGCAGCTACTACTACTAGGTAATGAGTGGGCAACGAGAAGAGGGATCTTGCGATGTGGCTCTCGTGGCTTTGGTACTGGCCACCAGAAGTTGTGGAGGTGCAGAGGAGAGAGTATTTCTGTGGTCGGTCTGCTGTGTGTTGGTTGGAGTTCGAGGTGCGATAGTGGGTACAAGATGGTTATTAGTACTGTTTCCTGTTACCTGTGTGCAAGCGTTAGGGCTGAGGTTCCGTAATTATTCTCCTGTGGCACGTATGTATATGCCATTCTGCTACGAATATAGTAAGTAACGTCTAGACATGTCTGCCAACCCCCATGGGCTCACTACGACTGGCGAACGAGGTTCGGTGACATTGGCTTCAGCGGAATTCAAACAAACCTCGGGTTCCATTGCTACTTTACCTGTCAACCTCCACAAGTTCACACTACCTGAATCTTAGCAGGGCATGATTCATTCCAGCCGTCAGCACTAACTTATTGGGTAGCAATAGCAAGCAGGTATAAGTTGGACTATAGTGGGGCACATATTCTCCCCGCATGAGAGGCTCAGAGCTAACGTTAGGACCAGACATCTGGGAAATATATGGGAACCTTGCCAGCATCTACGCAAAGATCGTAGTACGCTCACATCTCACAAGGTTATCGTCCTCCCAGCCATCATGAGTGCTTCTTGTAGAGACGATGAAGAGGACCTCTGCGCTCAGGTAAAGGGAGTCTCTGTCAACGAAGACAATGCAGATCATGGTCCTGTGGGCGAAGAGAAGCAACCTGCAGAAGAACCATGTGCTAGCGAGGCAAAGGAGGATACGAGTGATATCCCTGAGTGGAAGGTAGAGAACGACTACTCGCACTATCGACCATTTGATCATTCCAAAAGGGAGATCCGGCTAGTTACCATCCGGCCGGGATTGTTCGACGAGCCACTGCATTGTACACTTACACCACACTATCTACCATGTCCAGAAATCGAATTCGAGGCACTCTCTTACTGCTGGGGCGATCTCAAGGACACCCGGAGCATTACGTTATACCACGACTACACAGGTTACTCAGATCCAGAATGCCAGCCACCAGAGAAGACTCAACATTCGTTTAACGTTACCAGAAGTTTAGACCTTGCTTTGAGATATCTGAGATTACAAGATAAAGTAAAGGTAATCTGGATTGATGCGCTGTGCATCAACCAGGGCAGCATCAAGGAGCGGAACTATGCCATATCATTCATGGCGGACGTGTACAGGCACGCTGACCTCGTCGTGATCTTTCTCGGGGAAGAATCAAAGAGCAAACATTTCAGGGGTATGTGGGATCTCATAGCCATGCTGAATGCGGGTCTTCAGCGGGCCCATGTCAAGCCATTGTGGCAGCATGAAGACATCGACAAAGCACTCGACGAGATCAACATCACCCCGAAAAGCAACAAGGAAAATAAGGAGGGCGATCACTTATTCAGGATCCATATGAGCCTCATCTTCGAGGAGTTCTTCAAGTATCCTTGGTTCAAGCGCGTGTGGGTCATCCAGGAGGCCATGAATGCGAAGAAGGCGGTGGTCCACTGCGGAAGTAAGCGAGCGGACTGGCTCGACATCCTTGTCATGCTGTGTTGGGCCGTCAAAACAAGCCGATCATATGCCGGCGCGTGGTCGGCGAGCCTCGATCTGCGCGACAGGTTGCCGCCGTTCCTATGGACGAGGCTCCATGCGGCGAAGCGCGGAGAGATCCACGCACCGGCGCGGCTGCCGCTGCTGGATGTGATCTCCAAGGGGCGGGCATTCGGCGCCACAGATCCCAGAGACAAGGTGTTCGCGCTGCTGAACTTCGGCGAGGAGACCTACGACCTTCCCAGGCTCCCACCGAGGTTGAAGCCGGACTACGGCAAGAGTTCCTCGGACGTATGGAGAGATCTGACGCGGCAATGGATCATCGACCACCAATCGCTCGACATCCTCGCCATCCAACGCGAAACGGTCGACAAGAACAACCAGGTCGCCAGCGCCACCGTATTCATTAGAGCTGAGAAGGATCCACCCCTCCCAGAATCAAAGCCCTCGAATACCATCGAACTGCCTCCCCCGGAACACCCGAGCTGGGCACTATGGCATGCGGAGCACCCAGAAGCCGCGCAGACAGCACTATTTCGAGAAGCGAACAATTTGTCCCGCTGCAGTCTTCCTCTTAATATTGACCTACTGGACCACCCGTCGGATCCCGCGGTATTGAGACTTCCCGGACTGGTCCTGGACCGCATCAAATCCGTGCAATGGCCGTTCAAGAGATGGTCTTTCTCCGACGACGATATAAGACAATTCGACTACAGTCGGGAACCTCCCGTCTCCGTCCAGTCGGGTGTCGCGGTGGCTTGGGGTGCATTGATCGGGGCCATTAAAGGGGTAGGGGAGGACGCCACCGGACAGATCTCCTTTCATATCGACGGGGAGCTCAAAATCACCCCCTACCCCGGCGGGAAATATCTCATCCAAGCCTTCATCGAGACGCTCATCCGCCAGCGACTCAGTAAGAATTACTTCGCGCCCAACGTACCCATGAGTCTGGAGCCGGAACACCAGGACCAGCTGACGGACGACATGCGAGCAGACCTGAAGATCATCGCGCACTTCGCGGCGCACTGGGAAAAAGGCATCGATCCGGATATGAAATGGATACCCGGTCCCTGGGCCCAGTGTCTAAAGCCGCTCGCCAAACACGGGAATCCGAAGCAGTTTACCGAGATGTGCGAATTCGCCGAGGGGCGATGCTTCTTCGAGGCCGACCGGGCGGGAATGGGACTCTGCCCCAGAGGCTCCCGCCCCGGCGACTACGTGGCGTCGCTGGCTAGTGGGAAAACGCCCTTCGTGCTCCGCCCGCTCGACGAGAAGGATGATCATGCCTCGCGTCTCCTCCTCGTTGGCGAGTGCTACCTGCATGACCTCGATATAGCGAGAATTACGCAGAAGATGGTAGATGAGGGAAAGGAGCCGGGTATTCTTGCGATTGTCTAAATATCATGACAGATTAGCTACAGGCACTGGGTTTACTATTTCAATCAACTCATTGCCAGTATTCCCTTACACAAGCTGTGAAGTGCTAGCCTCATGGCGACTCCGAGTTGTGCAACTTGCCACCTGAGCATCCTTCCATGACTAAACGGACCACATTGCCTGGTGAGACCACGTCTATTTGCAACGTACTAGCGGTAACTACGTGCTTTGTCCCAATAGCCCTGCGTGATGTTCTCAAAGCTTAGCATACGGATATCCGTTTCTGGACGATCCATTTATTGGGGTAATTAACTGTATCTAAACTCTCCATTAATAAACAACCGTATGAATACGGCCTGTCCGTACCACAAAAGTTCTACACTAGGGCGTCGGCTCCTATAATCCCATACCCATGCTGTCGACCCGTGAGACCTTCTTTTTATGGTTAATTTCTCGTGCCTTCCTGTGATTGTTAGTCTCTGGACCGTCCTTTATATTGCCGACCCCCTATATTTTCCTTGCGTGATATCGCCAATCCTACCGACACTCATTTAACTTTACCTTTTTCTTTGTTTCTGGATAAGGAGTTAAGGAGTTTAAGAGGTCGGGCTTAGGGAGTTAGGGGAAGGGGGTTTGATTTAATAACATACAGTAATGCGTCTAGACGCGTGGCTTACGGCGTACAGCCGACATCTCGAAAGGCCACTACGGCCTGCGACCTGGGCTTAGGCCCCAAGAACCCATACCATGGGAAGAGAAAGACGCTGGGTACTGGTAAGTTAGTTAGATGGCTTCACCTAGCTTAGCACACCCATATGCCCTAGGGGAGGCTCTGGGACAAGCCGCTTTCCCCCCAACGTAAAATACTACAAACAAACAAACAAACAAACAAAAGCCAATCCTACCGACACTCTTAAATATAGGTAAGTTTACGTAACTTCCTTTATGCTTTCGGCCTCTGGTACCTACCTTCGTATCGTTAACCTTCGTAACCTTTCCCATATCGTCGACTCTATAGGCCTTTCTTATTTTATTAGCATTACCAACCTCCCCTTACCTCGCCGATTCCGTAAGTCCTATTTTATATTCCTATATCCTATCGTCGATTCTATGTCGTAAATCGCATAATGAAGTTAAGACGTACGCCGTATACGTTACCCGTATATTATCACCCATATTTACCAGGTTTATTCACTTTTCATGTTTATCGACGTGGCCCTTTTTTTATGCCGTCGAGCTATATAATACTTGCCTTTACTTCGTCGACCCTGCTAACTTTCCTAACCTTGTTATATTTTATCAACCGTGTTAATTTAATATTCTATCGCCGCTTCATAGAACCTACTAAAATGGCGATAATCGACGGCATGCGCGGCATCGACGTCACGATCCGTATCGACGGGCAGACGGCGACGGAGTATGCCGATCCGGACGCTCCTGCTGCTGGCATCGCCGGTGGCTGCAAGACAAGCAGCCAGTATATCGAATGCAAGGACAAGGCCAAGTTCACCATCCACCTGAGGGTTACGAAGGATTACGCCTGGGGCCACCGTAACCACAGCCTCAACATCAGCATCTACATAGATGGCGAATACGCCAAAGGCGAACTCTGCCGGGAAGGGGACACCCTCTTCCAGCCGTGGGAATGCGATGTTGGCCATCGCACCATCCGCCTTGGCGGAAATCAACCCGGCCAGCAGGACCGCTACGTTGCCCAGGCGTTCGAATTTTCCGGCATCAAGAAAGGTATGCCAGCTATTTCTATACTACGCTTCGCAGCGATGCAGAGCGCTCTTGCTAACCGGTACTACAATAGTCGACGATGCCCCAGGCGAGCGCGTCGCAAGCGAAGTCAGCAAGGCCAAAAAACTCGGATTGATCGAGGTCAAGTTCTTCCGCTGTGTCGAGTCGGGCGGCGCCGACATCGTGCCACAAGCATCCAGAGAACAGTCTACGGAGTTTGCCAGCAAGGCCCTCAAGGGAAAGGCAACGTCACATATGACGAGGTAAGCTATTGCAATGGTTGGGTTCGGGCAGCAACTAAACAATGGTAAAAACAGCTACTCCCCTCCCACGCCGACGAGGGCGCCCAATTACATCAAGTGTAACAACCTGCGGTCGGATAATGGACCCATTGCCATATTCCGCTTCATCTACCGGTCGAAAGGTAATAACCACTTCTTACCACTCTTTCCATGATACCAACCGATACTAAGCCCTACACAGAAGGTCTCATCGCCGAAGCCATTATCCCTCGGGCCCCGAGAGCTCGCTCAGTAACCCTCGTGGGCCTGTCGGAAGAACAGATCAGAGCCCTCGCTACGGAGGCCCTGGAGAGACGATCGGTGGTCAGTGATCCCCGGAGTACCCGGTCCGAGAATGTGAGGTTGATAATTGTGTACAGAAGCCCGAGTCCGGCGTCAAGCAGGAGATCAAGCAGGAGCCGCGAGCGGCCAAGCGGGAATCCGGCCAGGGCGAGACGGTCGACCTCACAGGGGAGGAGGACCAGCCGCCCCGTCCTTACAAGGTCGCCAAGACCGCGGCGAGCAAGGAGGTCATCGACCTGCTGGATGACGATTGATGGGGACAGTGTACTACGGCTGAGGCGCTGTTCAATAGCGTGCTCAGGAGGCCGATGACCTTCCTGGGACTTGGGAAAGGTAGGGTTGTTTGGAGGGCTACATAGGAGGTCCTGAGGCAGCCCCATCTGAATTTCGGCGATGCATTCATGGTCAAGAGACCTCGCTACAGGGAATGCCTGGCACTTTGCTATATGGTCATAACTGATACCATCTTGCGTTCTATAACTCCTAAGTCAGTATAGGGTTGAGACAATTCGGAGGCTTCATTACGCGTCGAGGTAGGAACGCAAGTATTGACAACTACAATTTATAATTTTCCGCCTGCTTAACAATATCAGCAAAATTGCTTGCCCTGGCGCGCACAGCAGAAGGTAAAAGTGCCGAGTAGTTGTCGACGTACGCAGGAACACCTGATTTGGGCACAGGTACGTGGTAATACGGGTAGAATGAAAATGCAGCGCGCGGTAGATTAATCAGGGGCCGCTCGGCTGGCGGGGAGGTTGTTAGGGCTAAATTGCAAGAGCCGCAGTCAGACCTACTACTATAAAACAAGGGTATTTCTGTTAGTTTGCCAATAGAAAATCTTTAAGGACTACATCCCACGCATACATTATAGCCCAATATAATGTTGTCTTTATTAAATATGATCGCCTAAGTCTGTTATGATTAGCTATGAAGTGAATAGCTTATAATAGGGGGCTTACTTCAGCTGGCATGAAGTTATTGAAGTGACGATGAATTGATAATGTATTTTCCCATACAAACTCTATAGGCTTCTACATTCTACGTTCATAAGGAAATGTTTGGTCAAGTGGAGAAAACTAACAGAAAAATACCCTTGTTTATTGTATGCAGCCTCCTGGCGCTCCACGACCAATCATGACGGGCCGCAGAACTGGCCCGTTAAAGAATTCAGTATGTGGAGCACTGCACTGCAGAAGGTGGGGCCATTCAATTCATTGAGCAGCTTACCTAATTGCACAAGAACTTCCGGGCATTGAGCCTCCTCAAATCCTGCCTATTTTTTCAACGTCCATACGCTTAACAGCCTTGATGGGCATCTTCTAGCATAATGAAACGCCTGGTTACGATCCTCTATCTGTTAAGTATACATTCTCTGTCTTGGATTTCTCAAATACCTAGTTGAGTCGAAAACGTCACATGCCCTTCGTTTCGATTACACTTTTCTAGCAATTCACCTCACGATCTAAACAGCCGGAGCGAGAAGAGTCTCACATATGACATATATCTGGTTCTTCATGGTTTGTCTTACCACCTACGTGACGTACCCGAGGACGCCTGGCCAGCTCCTCACAGAACCGCGCAAGCGGCTGTTTGGATAGCGCCAGCCCGAGTGCGCAGGCCTCGGACGTGTCATTGTCGAATGATGTAACAACCCCAATAGCGAGCGTGGACTCAATTGCGAAATGTCATTGGAATTCAGTAAAGTTATATCTCCCGGCTGTTCTCGCCGAAGCTAAGGAAGGGGTCTGGCGCAAAACCAGGACAAAGAAAATCGACTGGTTGATGATAGCCCGTCAGCGGCTTCAGCAATCCGGTTCCCCAGTTTAGACCCGCTCACATCGTCGAAACGACAAAGGAAACCCTGCTCGCACATGGAAGTCGAAATAAAGAGACTTTATTCCGCTAGTGAAGCTTAGTCAATGCTGGTCATCTGATTTGTAGTAGGTTTGTACATTTGTGTCGTAGTCGTAGGGCGGGGCAAGGCGGCTCTCTGACGATGCTCTCAGGTGTCCCTTTTATTCACCTTACCTGCGCACGGTGAGTTCCCTTGTGACTCGGTTCTAGAAATGTTGATTCACTAAAAAGCTCTTCTATTCTTCGTCAATTGTTTTCTCGTTTGTTTATTGTCGGAAATAGAGCCACGGGGGACAATAGGCTACTGATTGATTCACAGGCTCTTTTCTTTCATTCATTGTTCGTGAATAACACTTACCTAGATGAGTACTTTTAACCAACTGCCACTTCCAACATTTCTTTCATAATTTCTCGTCTTCTTCCAACAACCATATTATTTCTATAATACACAAAGCATTGCCCATTTCGCTGGACGAGTGGCCTTCCCCTACATTCTACATTCTGCACGTAATACTATACACACCAACACTCCTACTGCACCGACACACATCGGCAACGACGAAAGAGAGGGTTCCGAAAATGTGGTTCTCGGAAAAGAGAGGTGTCCCACCTGTACCGCCTTCGTTGAACGTTAACCCGTGGGAAAAGCATCGCGACCCCATTGTTCCCTCAGGGCGATCTCACGATGAGATCACCCCCTACTTGGGACTGCGCGCAACATACTCGCAGATCTGGTTCAACCGCTGGACAGTCCTGCTGGCGCTGGTTCTCATCCACTTCCTCCTGACTGCCGACAGTCTTCGGAGCAACCTCGACGACTCCAAGGAGAAGGCCCTGTCGGCTTGCACGAAGGTGGAGGACATGGGGAGCACCATGGCCTCCATGCCTCACTACCTGTCGCGCGGGGTCAGCAGCCTCGCGGCTTCGGGCATCACCAACTCCGTGCAGGCCTTGGTGGCGATGCTCGGCCTGATCATCACCGCCGTCAACCAGCTCATACTCTTCTTCATCCACATGATGACAGATACCTACGTCTGCCTGATCACCCTGGCCGTCCACACAGCGCTGAACGTCACCGCTATCGCGGTTGAGAAGACCACCGAGGCTTTGAACTCGGCTATCGATGGGTTTGCCGATACCCTCATGAAGGCGACAGATGGAATACAGTCAGTGGTCGACGCCGGATGGAGTGTAGCAGAGAAGGTGTCAAATGTCGGAGAAAATATCAAGGAGGGCACTGGAAATCTCGGAAAAGGGATCAAGAATGGCGCTGGAGACGTGAAAGACAAAGTCACAGACCTCTTTTCGCTCCGCGATTCTATTCCCTCCATAGAATTATTGGATCCGCAGACTTTGACCCTGCTTTCTGCGAGAGACCTTCCTCCTGACGCCATGATAGCTTTACTCCCAAGAGACATACTCCCGGACAAGCCGGATATACGAGCTCCATTGAACGATTTCCTTCAAAAGATCAAGGATGTCAATATAGACACCAGCGGTTTCGTTGATGGCATAGACAAGCTTAACGATAAGATACCGACATTTGACGAAGTCAGGGAGACAACCAATGACGCTGTGTCAATCCCCTTCAACATGGCGCGCGACGCCTTGAACAAGGCATACGGGAATTGGTCGTTCGATCAAAATGTGTTCCCAGTCGCCCAAAAGGAGGCGCTTTCGTTCTGCTCTGAGAACTCGACAATCAATGATTTCTTCCTGACGCTGTTTGAGATCGCCCACAAGGCCAAGATCACGGCTATTGTTGTCATCATCGTCCTGGCGATACTCGTTTGTATCCCCATGGCCTACATGGAAAGGTTTCGTTGGCAGAGACAGGTGGAGCAGGCCAAGGTCTTCTCCCAGCACCAGTACGATTCCATGGATGTCGCATATATGTACTCGCGTCCTAGGGCTGCGCGGGCAGGGCTTAGCATCTCGAATACCTTCAAAGGGTGGCGCCTTTCCAAGAAGAAGCAAATCCTAGCTCGGTGGTGCGTTGCGTACGCAACAACTCTCCCGGCCCTCTTCATTCTGTCGCTCGCGTTGGCTGGCCTGTTCTCCTGCCTTTGCCAAATTTTCTTGCTGAAGGCGATTGAGAAGAAAGTTCCAGAGCTCGCCAATCAAGTGGGGGATTTTGCCCAGGAAGTTGTAGAGACCCTAGGCAACGCGTCTGAGAAGTGGTCGGACGATGCCAACGGCGTGATTGTCACTATGAACAACGATATAAACGAGGACGTCTTCGGAGTTGTCACAAAGGCGACCACCGCCGTCAACGACACGATCAATACGTTCACCCGTGCGATGGACCAGGGGCTCCAGGCCGCCCTCGGCGATACGGTTTTCAAGGAGGCCGCTGCGGGGGTCATCCGCTGCGTAATCCGGCTCAAGATCGAGACTGTACAGAAGGGTCTGACATGGGTCCACGATCATGCCCACATCGACTTCCCCCTGTTCCCCAAGGACATCTACTCCATGGGGGCCTCCGATTCCGTCTCGGGCGAGGGTGATATGAACTCCTTCCTGGCGTCGCCGAAGAGCGTCACCACAGACGAGATCACGGACGCGGTCCTGCGCGTCACGCGCTGGCTCCGCGGCAAGATCATCCAGGACGCGCTGATCTCCTTCGCTTTCTTCCTCGTCTATCTCCTCATCATGCTCATCGGCGTCGTCTGGGCGCTGGTCCGCTCGATGACGCCGGACGGCGACAACACGCAGCTCAGGGAGACGCCGCCCACCTCGCTGAGCGAGGCACCCAGGTCGCCGCGCACCCCGCGCCGGTCGAAGAGCCTGGGACCCATAGGCTCGCCCCGACTGCAGGCGGGCAGCGACGACCCGTTCTCCGACCACTACAAGGCGGACTACTACGCCCGCGACGGCAGCCTCGACCGCGGCAGCGTGACCAAGGGCCGAGGCACCATACAGTACCCCGCGCACGCGCGGAAGAGCAGCCACGGCTACGTCGGCGAAGTCCAGGGCTAGGTCCCCCCGACGGCGCAAGCGTACAAAGTCACGCCCTGCAAGTGGGTGGAGGAGGCGTATTGGGGACGGTAGATAGATTGATGATGCTTTCATACATACACACCGGGCTTTGGGCTGGCTCTAGCGTCGGGCGTGTCTGAAATTTCGTCCGTTCACTTATATGTTCATCTCTGGATTTCCAGCCCCCTCCATTTTGTCCTGCGCCGCTTAGCATGCATGGTTATCGGAAACGGCGTTTTGGTGCATCGATCAGCGGTCAGCGTGTAGAAGAGCGGCTCAGTGCATTTTGACATTTTTATTTTTATCCGTTTTGGTTTTCGTGACCCATCTTTTGCCCCTTCTGTTCCTAACCACATTGCATGCACCTTACCTATCCCGTGTCGAGAGGGAGGGCCGGTCCGCTGCATTCGGCATCGGATACCACACTATAGGTGGATGGAAAGGAGCAAGACAGAGAAGCATCGTCATCAAGGAGAGATTCCGCTGGCTCAGGCCATCTCGAAAGATATATCTATATAGTGAGGCCGCGATGTAGATAGTAGATATCCATCATATACAGCATTCCTACAACGTTATGACCCCGCGGTCTCCGATGGGCGTGCAGAATGCGTACTAGTGACTCGAGTGCTGAGGTTAGCTACCCCAAGGTATGCCATTCCCGAGCACTAAAAATGTAGTAACTGCTGACTCACGGACACAATGGAGACCCAGCCATCAGCATATCTAAGAGTTCGCTAGAACATCAGCCCCTCGTGTAAATCGCTGGTAAGTACACTCCATGGAAATGGCCAGTCCCGGGGATACGTGGAGCGGGTAGCAACGGCTTTTCGGGAAGTGAACTTAGAGCATCGAGGCTAGTCGCTTCTCTGCACGCGAGGATACCGGCCGTTGATTTCAGGGGTGCCCGAGTTATGGCTCGGCGCTGCCATGGGCTTGCAACCAGGTGCCAGGGGCTTATTTCGATGCACCCGGCCATCGGCGAACCCACATCCGGTAATGTAAACAGGGGCTTCAGATGTAATACCAGCTCTCGATCCGCAGCTTCTATAGAAACGAAGGAGAAGGGGCAAAGGATCACCGCTTATATCTCAGGAGGCCAGACAGCGCTAGGGAGTCCTCTATTCTTTGAGACAGGACGCATGCATGGAGCTGGAAGCTTCGCTTGTCCTTGATGACCGCGCTGGTGAGAACACCTTGCGTCATATGCTCGAATCGGGTGTTCTTCGTCGCGTCAGAGGAGATTCGAGGGTGTTGGTGCCGACCAAGCGAGCGAGAGCGTGCTCATCTGGCAGTATAACAAAGACTCGAATCACCGCAACTCGTGTCTCAATTACGGTATAGAACAGGGCGCCTTGGAGGTAGCTGTTCTGGAATGGAGTCGTCATGTTGTAGGGCAATGTTCAGAAGCAGTCACCCATGCCGGTGACTTGTGCCTGTAAGGCGGAGGCTGGAGACCGGTAAGCACCTCTCCTCTGGTGCACGGCCGAATACTCGTGTCTCAAGATAGGGGGCGGGGAGAGAGGGAATTCGAGCTAGCGGGCGGCGGAACCGGCTTCGACGACACGTCTCACGCCGCCTTGAATCACCGTGCACGTACGTGACAACCGGAGGGAACCGAGGCGAGCTCCACATCAACAACCCAGCTGGGGTTATGTGTGGCATGATACCACAGCACGGAGCGGCTCGTGACGACGGCTTCGTGTCCGGTGGTGATCCGAGCCCCCGGTCATCGGGCGCCCCTTCGGAGCGCAACGAGAACGGTATTAAGCACACCAGGCCGCAAAGGCGTCCTTCCCCGGTGATGGCGACAACATCTCACGGCTTAGTAACTGACACCGAACAGAAACGAGCAAAGAAAAGAAGAGAAAAAGGGGGAAAAGGGAAAAAGAAATAAAAAAGACATACAACACCAGGGATTCGCTGGTCGTCACCGACCCAACTACTGATCTGGCGGTATCTGGCTTATCTAGGGGAGAGCGGACGGGATCCCGAGTTTTCCAGATCCTATGGTCGTATGTGATGGAAGTGCTGCTTATTGGGTCTAAAGGATATCGCTGCAAGCACCAGCCGAGGGGGGAGGGCTGCCCTTGGACAACTTTCCGACCCTGGCAAACGAGACGGACGTCACTCGGGTTGTCTGAGACGACGAGTGTTTTATATGCCCGATACGATCCACGGTCGTCATGTGTAGCTATATTAATGAGGCGATGTTGAAAGTATCCAATACCGAGAATGCATGGACGATGAGGCGGTGGTTGTTAGCAAGCGTTCTCTACCGGCAGGGTAGAGTTGGAATTGACGCGATAAACCAGCATAATGGCAAGTAATTTTGAGCTTGGACTGTTGACTATCTTATTTTGAATTATTAATAATGTCTGTTCAGCAGTGCTGGGATTACTGGCAACGGGGTATATCCTATAGGTGTCGCCGACGCCAATGAGGTATGCATCTTCAAACCATTAGCGCGGATACCGCGCGAAACAATAAGACAATACACATAGGTCGACCCGCCATAAACTTCCCAATCTGATTGAATTCGGCCCTCCACTTCTATAGATCGTGAGGGTCTCGTGAAACATGGCCACCGAGGGGTCCGTAGCGTCGTGTCGTGGAAAGCAAAGTTTCGGTCAACCTGGTTCCGGCAAGGGCTGTCGTGTCCAGGCTCTTCAGCCTTGACAAGCGGCCTATCCAGACGAACCTGACCGTCGAGTTGCAGTCCCAGGATGCTACCATCGCATCGATACGGTCCAGAACGTTCATATAGAAACGGGCCACGCGGAGAGTGGTTGGCCCCAATCATAGTAGGAATAGGTTGTAAACGATAGTCCGGCTCTCCGGGCGGGGGTTTTATGGAACGAAATAAAGGTGTGAGCCGGCTTCGCGGCGCACTAACGTGCACTAACTTGCGTAATGCCTGAGGCTCTTGTTGTTAGAGACATGTGATGCCGTCGTATTGAAAGAGCTCATCGAGAGTATATTGGCGATAGAAGGATCGTAGTATTAGGACGCCTATGATTTCAGTTGGACGTCCGCGATTACCCTAGGTATCCCGTCGAATTTCTTTCCCGCCATCTGGAGGTCCTCGTCACGTACAGCTTCCGTAGCTGCGCAGCCAGCAGCCGCGTGCATCTCACCACCGACCTTTACTTTCTCCACCAAAGCAGGCCCTACGCCCCGAGCCAGATGGTTTTCTGTCAAGGCGTTGGAGCTAGAACGAGCCGTCGTGAGGATGTGAGCCATGACTTTCCCCGAAACGGTATCCATCTCTGGCGTGCCAGGAGTCAACCTCCTACGCGAGCTTCTATCTCGTCATCACCGTGGGAAAGCTTCTCGTGCTCAGGAACATGCCCTTGACGCTACGGATCGCGTCTTTCGTCCGCTTGAACTCGTCGTTTTGTCTCTGCGCACTGTTATGCATCATCGCGTATTCCGTCGGGGGTGGCAGCGCCAAGTTATCGATGTCGTCGCGGATCGAGCGCAGCGTCGCGTTTAGGTCCGCCGAGTCCTCGGTGCGGCGCGCATACATATCATTCAGTTCGTGTAGAGAAGCGCGCAACGCCGACAGACGGCTCGCTTGCTTGTCGACCGGGTTCTCGGCGGATGAGCTCGCCACCGACGACCTTGGACTCAGCGGCGGGGAGGTCTGGGTCCCGATATCGCGGTGGAAGAGTTCAGTCGGGTCGCTGAACGTGCTTTCGGTCTCCTCGTGCGCGCGGTCATCTGCCGCTGCTCGCGACTTCAGCACGAGCTTGCCATTTTTGTAGGGGACCTCGCTCGCGGCGTTCTCGAGTCTCTCGACGAGCTCGCCCAGCTTCTCGTTGACGTGGCCGTAATAGTCAGAGCGGGAGTCGTTCAGGTTGTCGACCATGGGGCTGATAATGTATTGCGCACTCCCATATAAAAGTGTCCAGATGCTGCCGGTCACGGTGAGGATATTGAAAAGGCTCGATGGTGTAATTAGTGGTGGCGGCCGGGGAGAGGTGGTAAGAAACTCTGGGTAGGTGATGATTGGGGGGGTATCGCTTCTGGACTCTGTTGTAGCTGGGGAGGCTGCTGAGGGTCGTTCCTGTTCTTGAGAAGGCGCGTCCCGAGGCTCCGATCTTGGTCTCTCAGCTACGGCGGCTCCCTCTGGTTCCCCCAACAGGGCTTGGATCTGCTCATCGCTGAAGCCTTTGCCCTTTAGGAACACTGTCTTCTTCTCAACGCTCGAGCTTCGCACAGACTCGTCCTCTAGGAACCGCCGCGCCTGTTCGATGGTTGGCTCTGCAGTTGCTGTGGTGCTGCCCTCGTTGGACTTGCCATCTTCCGCAGGCGGATCAGGCTCAGTCTGGGCCTGCTGCGAGGCTGGTGTTTGATTCTCCTTTTCGTCAGCCATTGTAAATGACCTATATTGGATTGTTGTATTTGTCGATCCAGTCAATGCAAAATATGTATATATCACCTCACTGGCAGAGCAGCAGGTATCATAAATACTGGATGCGATCCTGTCACCGCCAGCAGGTATGTAGGTACAGTTGTTTCGAGTTGCAAGAAGCCGAGGTCTGTTTCTAAGTCACAAGCGGACCGAGCTTGGACCCACGTAGCCTGACTTGGGACCGCGTCGTTAGGGGAACGTAGTAACTAGGGTAAGTTACATAAGCAAATAGATCTAAGTATATATCCGAGGTCATTATCGAATTCGGGCAAGTCGAGTTGCACTTAACAGACTCGGCGCTAATAACCGCCGCCGCCTGCTCTTCCGCTTTTCCCAAGGATCCAATGCGTCCCGTATCTCACGTATTGAATTTCACGTGACTCTGCTTGAACAGCCTGGACCTCCATGAACACTCTCAACTTGGTTAAAATTGACATCCAACAGGTAGTATTATCTGGTTCATTGGCTAATATTCTCTTCACTTGTTCCTCAGCTTCCAACAGTTCCCATATTCATCGATAATCAACTAATAACCATCTCCAAACTACCGAACTGAGACGGGCCAGTTCTTCCCCTGTTCTCGAATACTACCCGCACTCCTTATCAACTGCTTCCTCCCATTGTATCGCCATCAATCACCGTTTGACTAAGGTGGGCACACTGCCGATCCCCTACATCCAGTAAAAGGGTCAGGGCCTTGTGCAGTTTCCCGCAGACGAAAAGCGACGATACTAACTCCGTAGCTCTGAACGTGTGAGCGAAGCGCATTGCAGGCCAATCGCCGGGGAGAACCAACATCTCCTTGGATAATACTTTAGTTCAGCTAGGGGCGGTGCGGCTAGAAGAACAGCGCGAATCAACAGGGTGTCGCGTAACTTGGCCCTGTCAGCCACAAGGACGTTCCAGGAAGTCTCGAACCCTATTATCTTGTAAGTATCTTGGTTAGTCACAGACCGGTTATTTTCCCTTTCCCGCTGAGACGTCATTCCACCAATCCCTTGCAATTCTGGCCCCGCGTCTTTGCATCCTGAGAGGATGAATCAGCCTCACCGACAAGCGAAGGAGCGGAAATGCAGTTCTCCTTCTCAAAGTGGTCGGAGAACGCGAGACAGATACATAAGAGGGGATGGAAGGGAAGGAATGAGAATAGGTTGACGAGATGCGGGGATTACGAGAGCAATCGCAATCCCACGTTCAACCTCCACATGCCCTTTTCCATCGCTTCCTGCTCGATGGTGACCTGGATTGGACCGGCTCTTATTCCTGTGTCACCTTAAGATATGTGCCTATCAACAGACAGCGCTTGTGCAAGGAGGGCATCTGTGTTGGGTCGGTTGACGGCGTCTTGGGTGTGCATTGCAGCTGCAACCACAACGGCTGTCTTTGCCTCAAGCAAAAGACATACTTATTGCCACCCACATGCGTATGCGCCTACATTGAATCCAAGTGGCCAAGGTCAATGTAATGGCTACGTGTAATCCTCCCAACCTAGCAGCCGCTATAAGTACCTAGACATTTGCCTATCTCGGGTCTTGTCCGCATCCCGCCAGAAGCAACGACCGATTTGGTAACGCGCCTTGCCTCTCGTCGGCGTCCTGCCACAAGTACAACCTCAGCCGCTATCGAACTCAACGTGTCACCAGGGCACGGCCTATTTGACGTCGCAGGCTTATTTCAACCTCTTTGTCCCTGCACCACCACCGCCACCCCACATTCTAAAAGACGTAATCCATCAAGGAAGCATCCGTCATTTCTCCCCAATCAATCCCATAGCATCTTTGCAACACTTCGAGAAACCCACAAGCATCGTCTCATCGATCTCTTTCATATCCCATTCCCCATATCACTTATCGGTTTATATGCCGTTGGTCACCATGGCGTCTCGCCCGCGCCGTGCCGCTGCCCAGAAGGCAAACACAGCAATCACTGACATGGTTGATAGCGACAATCACACTAGTAGTCGGACAGGCAGGGCCATGTCATCCAGGATGTCTCGTCGATCTGAGGGTAAGAGTGTCGTAGCATCGGTCTCGCGCGGCCCTCCTTCCTCGCCCTCAGATTCTAACCAGCATATTCACGTCACAGTTAAGCTTCCGGCAAGCAAGCTTCGTCAGGCCACATCTAGCGGTCGAGCCGCGCAATCCGGTCGCCAGTCCGCCCGGGATAGCTTCTCCGGTGGCGAAATCGTTGCCGGAAAGAGGAATCGGTCTCAGAAGAAGAGTTATGTCGTAGATACTAGTGAGGACGAGGACGACGAGGAGGATGCAGAGGCCGAAGTCGAAGAAGACGAGGATGAGGATGCGGAAGGTGAAGATGACGACATGGCCGATGCTCCAGGCGAAGACGAGATTGTGGTCAACGACGATATGGACATCGACGGCGACGGAGAGGACGACGACGAAGATGCCGAGGGTGAAGATGATGATATGGATGTTGAGCCGATGCCACCTCCAGCACCAACTATTAAGGTATCAAAGCCACCGGCCAAAGGCAGCATCGCCAACAAGCCCAAGGCAGCCGCCAAGCCCTCTGTAAAAGTTGCTGCCCCTCAGCCCAGGGACAGCGAGGATGACGAGGAGCTCAGCGAGCTGGAAAGCGAAGCAGACGAGATCCAGGATACCATCAAGATAGGAGGCGGTGACGAAGAAGACGCCGAGGGCGAAGACGAAGAGATCGAGGAAGCTGCACCTGCCGATGAAGAAGAGGAAGGGGGTCTGGAAAGCGACGATGATGGAAGCCGTGCTGAAACCCCTGACCTTACCAAGATGACCAAGCGGCAGCGCGCTCGCTTCGAGGAGAATGGGGAGGGTCTCATGAAACTCTCTGATGGCAAGTCAATCCACCTGTTGGGGGGTCAGTTTTCGAACTAACACGATGAGCAGAGGTGCAAGCTAAGAAGCACTTTACCGCGGAAGAGCTGTCCATGCGTCGTGCTGAGATGGCACGCCGCAGGAGAAACCTGAGTGAGAAGCGGAACGAGGAGGTTAAGGTATGGATAAATCGCCATAGTGTTTTTCAGAATACGCTACGACACATGCTAACTGCCTAATTTACAGATGGAGACTATCAACAAGCTTCTGAAGAAGCAGGCACCGAAAACCAACCGCAAGTCTCAACTTGCACTGGAGGCCTCTCCTGATTTTGTGTCTCAGAAGCCAAGCCCCATCTTCATCCGGTGGATCAACACCAAAGATGGGAGCCGGGTTGCGGTGCCTGGCGAGATGATGGACGGTCCGGTGGGTAGGGTCTTCCTCCCGGGTGGACTTAAGAATGGAAAGATGGTAGAGGAGGTTTCTTAAAATAAGATCAGGTCTATAGGCTCAAAGACCGTGTGGCTTCTCCCATGTGTTGCGAGCTCTGGCCCTGATTTTCGCGTTGAACAGAAGACATATCAGTATTAACTTGGCCCGCCCCCCCTAGCCATGAATAAAAATAATATTACAGCATCATTGACGCCTTCGTCGTTTGGCCTGCCCAAAGGTCGCTGGACTGAGGGTGTAGTCTGAAGACTCCAAATAATTAGCTGTGTGAATACGAATGAGACAGCTGCTAGAATGCAGCAACAGTCGCTAATGGAAATTCGAGTTGATTGCGAGGGATTTATCTGCCGATTGTTGGAAAGCGTCCTGACAATGCTTTGGTTAACCAACTATTTGGAAAGCGTTTGCTAATAACCAATAGAGATAAAGACATCTAACAGAAGCGACATAACTTATATCAAAGCTCTCAACAAACTTAGGGGGCTATTCGGACCAAAGTATAAGATTCCCCACGGGTTCTCCCCATTGGTTCCAGTTCGTTGGGGGAGACAGAGATCCCTTTGATATCGGTCCATTCTATCTGAAGTTCCTACTCATAGTGGCGGAGTCGCTTGCCCCCAATGAAGATGAGTCTATTACACGTGGCTGGCAGAATACGCTGCCATTCGGGTCCTCGCCGGGAAAAGTGACGTCCTCGCCTCCTACTTGCTGATTCGCACAGGGTAACTATAACTATGTTCTTGATGTTGAGTTGTCGAGTTCCGAATTTACGCAGAAAACCTCTCGTATCGTCTCCACCACTTCTGGCAACTGCTGGTGGTTATGGGACGTTATATACCGAAAGATATCCAGAATTTCCCTTCTCTATAAGAGGCTTGGAGTATCTACGAGGGATTACATGTGTTGAAGTGCTGTTAGTTCAGATGCTGCAGATATCACTCACGGGCGGTGGGAATCATTATTGCCGTCTTGAAGTGCGTCACTCACATGACGCGCCCTTATTCACCACCATGCTTGCTAAAGGCGGTAGGGCCCGCAATGGTCTCCGTCCCTATGGGACGTCTCGATCGAAGGAGGTCGACAAACTTACCCTAGAGCCCCTTTACCGCCATGTAATGGTGTATAGTACGCTGCTATTCTTGACAACAGTCAATGGTTCTGCAATGAATCCTACTACTACTATATCGCTTGCTGTACTTGGTCTACGCTTCCGGAGTTCCCCCTGTCCGGTTCTCTCACAATTGATCACGTTGTTCTGCCCCTAAAGTACATAGGCTCTTCAGCAGTTACTTCAGCTTCCCATTTTCTGAACCCCCAATCATCTCGCGTTTGCTGTACCTTTCCTCACCCACCGAGACCTGTGCTTCCTAATCATCAGCCTTCTCGACTCGACCACTTTCTCTAGACTCTACTACCTACTTACCAACACATAATTGCATGTGCTTCACCCTTCCTTCACCACCAAGCATCCTGCTCTCTTGCCCTCTCAACCTTCTCAAGTAACCAGTGATCCCTTCGACCTTCACGAACCAATTGGTTCCTATAGACTTTATTACCACCAACGCACTGCTACTTTACTAGCATTCATCAACTCTGTACTGTCAATCGTAACAATGCCTCTACCATTTCCGCCACGACCCGAGCTCACGCTCCCTAAGGCTTCTGGAGCACCTACCACGCCTTCTAAGAAGCTGGCTCTTACATTCCCTCGGCCTTCTGCGACCACCCCCCCACAACAAACCTCACTCAATTTTCCCCCACCCTCTCTTGTTCCAGTGGTGATTACACCCCCTCAGGGACCGTCTCTTATGTTCCCGCGCCCTGTTGCCCCTGTGAGCCCACAGAGGCCTTCACCCGACTCTGCCAGGCGTCCTACAGTTGGAACGCCGTCTCTACTACTCCCTCCGCCTCTGGCTTCTATACCGCCTCGACCAGGAACTCTCACGCTGCTTCCGCCTCCTGGATCCATCTTGCCGATGCCTCCGGGTCTTACGTTACCCCCTCTCCGACTGGAGCCGACGAACGATTCTCGCATCAGCCCGCTCGCGCCATCAACCAATTCGCCAGAAGCCAATGGTAGTATCCGCAGAAAGCGAAAGGCTAGCGAGCAGGAGGAGGCGGAGGAGGAGCCAGAGATCCAAGCCAGCGGATCGAAGGGCACTAGGTGGCCGCGGACCGTACCAAATGACGGCAATAGTGCGGGCAGGAAGTCATTTGAATTCAGCGAAAAGGAGCTCGCGGAGCGGGCGGCCCGGAAGAGGCTGCGAACGAGGTGGCAAACAGGGTGTAGCGAGCAAGACCGGGCGCGGGCGCTCAACGTCGCGCTCGGGAAGATTGGAGGCGCTCGCCAGTACAGCTGGCTGAATCAGGTAAGTTCCTGCGGACTCCTAGTTATCCCCGGCAACAAGGATGGCTCTATCTTCACCTCGAGGTCGTCACCCAGAGAGCCCCCATATCGATTCCCTCTTGATAGGGGAGGCCTAGAAGCCTCATCGTTCACTCTCAACCAGTCCGATCTCTCTTCGCCCTTCGCCGTCCCCTATCGAATACAATGTGCTAACCACGGGATACGAGAACAGACCCCCTTGACCCCTGCGCAGACGATGGGCGCGACCCGGGCCCGCGAGCTCAATATCCACGCGGGCGTAATCGCGCGGGAGCTCGGTATCAGCGCCGAGGAGGTTGTCGACCCGCCGTCGCCGCCGCAGCCGCCGCCGGTGGGGCCCAAACCAAAGGCTAAGTCGAGACCGACTCCACGCCCAATTAGCGGCCTGAAAGGACCCGCGTCGGCCGGTCATTGTGCCATCAACTGGCGGCGCGGCGGGGAGAGGCTTGGACATGCAGCGGCTGGTGCGGGTTCCGGGGGTGCTGTGGCAACCGGAGCTGCTGGCAATTATGGGGGCGCTGCGACTACCGGAGTTGCTGCTAACACCGGGGATGCTGGCAGTGTTGTGGACGTCGCGAACGCTAGGGATGATGGTGACGAAAACGATGGGGACAATGAGCTGATACGGGCGTCCACGGACTAGAAGCAATATGAGGGCTTGGACTCGGGGCGTCCAGCCTGGGAACGATGCCGGGAGGAGACGCGTCACAACTTCGGGTACGTCTACGCGGAGCCGGCCTCGTCGGAGAAGCAAGCTGGGGTCACGGATACTCCTTACGATACTATCGCTACACCGGAGTGTTGAAAGATTCACCAGTGTCACGAGACATCACTGCTTAGTGCTGACCGCATTCCGAATATGAATCCGAATGAGAATACGGAGCGCATAATGATAGAAGCCAGCACCGCACTCCTGGGGTTGGTTATCTATCTTCGCCGCCAGGATCAGCCGTACATTGCTCTTTCGATCATAATTTATTACTTTGCCAACTCCTTGTAGTTTTCCCTTGACGAGATATTCCTTTCTAGCGGACTATGCGAACTTGACCTATGCCCTGTGGTCGTGGAGGAATATTGATGCTGTTCATTTTTACATGAGGGGTACTCTCTTGGCATAAAGAACATTTGCCATACATAGTCAGACGCCAGGAAGATATACATACTATAGCAACTCCAGTACATAGGCATCGGGCGCACTAACTACAGTGTCTGTTGGTTTCTTTCTTCGGTGAACACACTGGGCAAGTCACTTATTACTAGTTCTCATCGACGTTAAGTCCGGGCTGCTCAAGTGTTCGCCATCGCAGAACTTAGTTTCGTCTACTGATATATTCAGCGTGGATGTTGTATACCTCATGGGAAACAATTACTGTAGGTTTACCTCTGTGATGGTTGATGGTAAGCTGGTTACGGCTGTAACGCCAGAAAATGGGATGCCAATCTAACCATTACTCTTACGTGACCAGAGTAGAACACATATCTCGCACCCTTATAGATGATCGACCAGTCTCCCGGAAGAACTAAAGGCATATATGTTGGAATAGGGGTTAGAATAGGGGTTAGGATAGGGGTAACTAGATGACCTACACACCTGTGATATGGAGTCACTTACGCAATGAAAAGGCGCCCCTATCATATAAGTGCTACTGTTTTCTGTCGAAATCCGTCGTGTACTGTTCGCTTAGATCGTCGCATACCTACATGTATGTACATACGCCAGATCTGAGAAAGTCACATACCCCACACCAGGCAGTGCGAGACGCGTATAAGTACTTTTTGCCGGGCAGTGGCTGTTGATCGGGTGATTTAAAGTTTTTCGACCACATCCTGAGAGGTCACCCTTGAAGCCGTCCGGTGATATGCTTGATGGTGTGATAGACCCTTGTCTAGGTAACTTGCAAGTGGATCGAGATTTTTGTACGCTCGATTCAGTGTTCTAATGATGATGGTCTGGTTAAGCTAAATCTTGAGCTCCAGTTGAAATAGTCTCTAACGTATTCTTTAGCCCCTTCCTGCGAGGTAGATGCGAACTGACTGAAGAAGATCCCTGCGCCATCGATTACTGAACCAAATAAGCGGCCCAGGGACATGACGGATAACCTTATCCTGACATCAGAGGTGAAGCCAAATCGTATCCTAACATGAACAAGACAATATTCCCATCTGTAAGGATATGTATGATGGCTGAAGGAATGTGTTGATGGGGGTGACCAGAGCAACAGTGACGCGTGTGGGAGAATCACACTATTTGTATCTACTCAGCAACACCCGCCTGTCTGCCACCTAGATACAAACAACATCACAACCGCAACCAATCGGAAAATCAACTGATTGAGTCCATTTATCCGCATCAATTGATTAAATACCAAGGCTCCCAGCCAAATGGTGGAATTTGATTTGTTTCGTTTATTGTACTTACCACCCCGAAGTATCTGTGATATCCGGGCGGGGAAGTCCTTCAGTCATGAGTCAAGATGGATGAGGCTTTAGCGGCCGGCAACGCGGCTCAAGCCAATACGGCTTCCGGTAAGCTCACGGCGCCGGCGTGGCCGCTATCCTACCGACTCCAAACACCACTGGTGCCGCGTCCGGGAAACCAGGATCCGAAGCAGAGGAAGCTGTATTGGAGTCACAATTTGTACAGGGGTCCAGGAAACAAGGAGGTCAAAGTGTTGTATAGCACTACGAAGCAACAGTCCGAGGAAATTGCTCTCAAGTTCCTCCAGGAGTCCATACTAGGGTTTGACGGGGAATGGTCCTGTTGGCACCCGAACGATGGGACCCCTTTGAAGCAGGTGTTTTCCCTCATGCAAATCGCCTGCGAGGATAAGATTGCTCTGTTCCACCTTGCGCTCCATGCTGGAGACAGGCCCGAAGATTTGATCGCCCCTTCGCTCTGCAAGATTATCCAGAGTCCGGACATCGTAAAAGCAGGTGTCAAGATACAAGGCGCCGACTTCGATCGGTTGCGGCATTACTTCAAGCTCAACCCTCAACGGGGCTTTGAGCTCAGCGACTTACATAATGTAGTCACTAAGCAGCGGCCCAATGACCTCGGCCTTGTGGCCCTAGCGAAGCAGGTTGAGTATCACCTCGGTCTGCCTCTTTATAAAGGCGACAACGTGAGGAAGAGTAATTGGAACGCGCCACTCAATTCGGAACAGCGCCTCTACGCCGCGGATGACGCGTACGCGAGCTTTATGCTTTACCATTGCATGACTGCAAAGTCCAAGATGAACTCGATATCCGCTACCGTGGGAACGTCGTTACCAGCGTCCAGCCTCGGCAAACAAGCCTCATCGGCCTTTGTATCATCACCAGAGCTATTCAAAATCTTGAAGAATAGTCGGTTAAGACTTGGCAAGGGAGCCAACGTGCCGCCCAACTGCGTCGCGAACGATGCTGTATTGCAAGCTCTTGCACGAGAATGCCCAACAGACACTGGGGCATTGGGCCGCATTGAAGGCATTAACCCAGAACAGATAGCAAAATTCGGGACAGAGTGGATAGCCATGATTAAGCAATTCCTGGCGAGGCAGAAGAGGGTAGCAGGGTGGAAGACGGAGAAACAACCTACGCGTACGATTTTATCTACCAAGACAGCATCAGAATTGAACGCCAGAGGTCCTCGTCAATGCCAAAATACATTTGGAAGCCATACCCTTAAGCCGACCACGACTACTACTACTCCAACTCAAGCTCAAATGGTGCCCACCATTCCTCAGTCCCACACAGGGCTGTCGTTTGAAATGGCTGGGACAAAGCTAGATGACAATGGTCAAAAGAGGGCTTGCACCGACGACGGCACGGATTCGTCTACGTGCGGCAGTCCTCTGCCGATGCCGTCACCGTCAAAAATACAGCGCAAGCGAAGGCGAGGCGGGTGCTCACCATACGGGGGAAGTCCAACCCTTGGATTGGCACGTCAACAGCCTGCCTCCTCCGTCCCATGCGTCGCCCAAAGGAACGCGGGAGGGAGTGAGGGATTTGCCCGACATGAACCGCATGGAGGCGTTGCGGAGATTGATTATTTCGCTGAGGAAGATGAGTCGTTGTGGGTGGAGGTCTTTGATAACGAGGCTGGCCACGGAACATCCATTGACAAGAGCGGGATATAAGCCATCCCAAGGGACGTGGAACAAAAGCCTATCTCCTCTATCCTCCTAGCAGTCAGGGATGCGATTCCAGTCTCATCCACCTCTCCTATCAGCGTTGTCTATACAGGCTAGGAGGACAGACATTGCCCTCTTATGTGGCTGCCGCCGCAGATAAGCTAGCAAAAAGGCTTGGGCCGGCAGGCACATCTAGTTGTCTTTAGAATGGTCAGTTCGCTCGGGCCGATGGATGCTAGGTAAAACAGTGGTGCCCGAAGATTGAAAGTCCCACATCGGCATGGTCAGACTAACTGGCCAGGAGTTCGATCATCTGAGATTGAATTGGGTTATTCGAATTAAGGGTACGGGCGGTTAGCTGACAGCAAACTCTTGACGCGCTTACTCCCAAGCAAGTTGAATCTATCGTTATTGCCCGCTTCGTAATCGACAAAAACAAAAGCACCAGTACTGCCACAGACTAGAAAAGATGGAATATCTGTACCATATCATGATTGACTAAGTAGCTTCAAGCGCGCTGAGTCCGACTCTATGGCTGGGAAAACATTAAAGGGGTAGCACTCTTTCTATATATTGCGAACATTATATCTACCTCCATCAAGCGTTGATACTATTTTTAATGCTTTGGCATAATCTAAGCTTGGTATGTGGTATTCCATAAAGTATGAAATTGGTCTCTCCTTAGAGAAAACGAGAATATCAATAACCCCATCCTGTCGAATAGCAACTGGTTCGTTGTCATGCAGCTTGAACAGGGCTTGGTTATGGCGGAAGGGTCACTTGTCGGGTTAAGGCTTCTAAGAAGAGGTCAATCATAATTTTCCATATTCCAACCACAGGAAAATTTTATAAGATGGCCGCATCCACGATAGGATTTCCAGTATTCACTTTGCTCTTACCCAGCCGTAAGTGGGACGAGGTGAAAACTCGGATTTTTGACTGTGAAGTGAGGACCAAGGAAAAGACATGGGCGTTTGGAGGCAGGTGGATAGTTAATAAAGACATATGAATTGTGCAGTATATTTCAGAATCACCACTTCACGGCACTAAAGGCGAGTTCCATGTTGAAGGCGAGGACAGGCAAGAACTCTAGGTGGGTCTCCTGCCATAACTTGAGCAGCGATTCCTCCAACGACTCGGTAATGGCTTATGTAACGGGGTTTGCGAAAACTAGGAGCTTTTTATGAGAAGGTAATAGCTTTACAAGACGACACTTAAGTTTGGGGCTTTGAATTTCAGGTCTAACCTACTTGACGACCTCAGCAATGTCATCACAGCGTCGTACATTTCCCTTCGTTGGCGTTGGCACGCCCAGGGCCTGAATAAAATACCTATACTTTTCTTACTATTGCATAATATTAGACCTCCGTCTTTTGTAGGATACTTAAGAGCATGATCACTTAATTGAAGACTTGAACAATTCAAAAGGGTTTCTCTCCTAATAGGCGGAAGTCATTACCAATTCCCCCATATCAAGCGTTACCTAAGTAGGTGATACATAACGATGTGGCACATAGACCTAGACGGATGAGTATTGGTGTGTGTGGGGGTGCATGAGGCGGTATCTGTGGCGTGGCGACTATTCTAACCATTGGTTGCGTTTTGGCCGCTGCCGTCGGGTGTGGAGTATTATCCTCGTCTCTGGCTCGGGGGGGTAGGAGCAGGGTTGTGTGTATCGGTTGGGGGAGTCGGTTTTGGACTGTGAATGCCGACGATGAGTTACCGGAGTCGATGATAAGCCAGGAAGTCAGCAACAAGTTGAGAAGGTCCATGATAGGTTGGGATGTCGGTGACAAGTTGAAGATGTTAGTCAAGGAAAGTTGTCACCAGGTTAGGAGTAAGTTACGGAGGTCGATACAAATGAATGGCAAGGATGTTGGCGGAGACCTAGTGGTGAAGATGTTAACAATGAGGATGCCGACGATAGCAGCGGTGATAGACAAAAGGTTAGCTGTGAAGGAATTGAGATGGTGAGAAAATTCTGGGCGAGGAAGGTATCTTGCAAACAGATGAGCTTTGCATTATACGTATGGGAGTGGTTGAATTTGAGCAAAGGGGAGAGCCCCGGCCATAATGCCTACCACTATCTACCCAGGTATACTAATCTTTTGTTGACATCCGGCACTTTATAATACGAAATATCATACATCTGGATTATTCTGGTTAGATGTGTAGGTACCGTACTGGCCGAACCTTTCTTATTCGATTCTGAGCCGCCGCTCATCAATATTTTAATTGCACATCATCGACGTTTCCAACTTTTAATCGTAACTTTTTTTATTGCTACATCTCTAATGACACTTCGTCTTTTTCTTACGGCTGGACGTCCATCCTTTTACCATACTTACTATTGACCTCTTCTTCAATATTCACCCTCGATTTCTTCCAACGTCGGTACCCTTATCCTCCATACCTGTCTTTATTACCTTGCCTTCTCACATCTGCCCATCATGGTCGGCCGGTCATCACGATCCAAGGCAGACTCGGACGATGACAAGGACTACAGACCTACGAGATCTGGTCGCAGGCGCCCTGGTCCCCGAAAGCCACCTTCAACACAACCAAAGGCGGAAGAATTGAAAACTGAGGATTCTGAAGGTGATCACCTTTCAATCACCACAACCAAGCAGTCTACAATCGCACCTGAGCAATCCACAACAACTGTTAAGCAGTCCGTGATTACGGGTGAGAAGTCTACGTCTACGGCCACACTTGAGCAGCCCGCAACCGCAGGTGAGCAGTTAACGACTACACCCAAGGAATCAACCATAACTTCACCTAAGACGTTGAGGACTATTGCACCCGCTCCTCCTAGCATTCCTGTTAGACCTGCTAGTCTACCTCTTAAGATCACGCCTGACCATCACGACGCCCGCGTTCCGTCCGGCAATCCCCAGGGTAGCCGCACATCAACTAGTAATCCGGGATCCCCGAGTCACCAAGGTGGCAAGATGGTTACTACACGAGCTCGGAAGGCCGAGACCGATGCTGCTGCTATGCCGCCGCCTCCCACCCCCCCTAGCGGCATGTCATCCGCGGGAAGACGACTGGCCAAGATGCATATCTCCGACGGCCCCTCATCAGCTACCAAGGGCTCTTCTAAGAATACCACCGCTGCCACCGGTGCTAGTCATGCCGCAATGAAAACCAAGGGCGGGCATAAGAGAAAGGGTAACAAGGCTGAGCTTGTTCCTGACCCCACTCCCACGAAAATATCACGCTCTATAAATCCTCTCAATCGGGGCGCTTCCAAGTCTTACTCACCGAGCCCTGGAGCTTCTACTAAGCTGAAGCAATTCGCTCCCCCGAAGGCTAATAGTTCGTCTCCAGTGCCTAGCACTCCCACTCGCGGCCAGCGAGTTAAGAAGGAGCCCAAGACTCCCATCAAAAACGTAAATGTCGCTAAGACTCCGACCGGCAACACTGCGGACGTGGGCAACATATACCCCACAACCCCCGTTAATAACAACGGTGGTATGTTCGTTGGCGATGCTAGACAGTATTTTCTTGGAAGTTCTGTTTCTGCTAGCCCCACCACTCCAGGTCTCAACAGCATAGGTCCTCCTCCTGACGTGGTCGTCCCCATCAGCGTGTTCTCGGGACTCGAAGACTACATGTCCAAGTTCCCGGTCTTCGATGAAATTGATAAGATCTGGCAACTGGGTATCCAGTATGGTATCGGTCTCGGCGTCAATGCCTACAAGGCCGGCTTGATGAACGAGCTGGTTACCCGGGGCAGACTCTTCGGACGCCATGTCCTCATCGACGGAGGAGGTGACGTACAGCGCATGCGAGCGTCCATCATGAGACATGACCTCTTTGACCGAGTCACCGCTGCAGAGGCCGGCCGTCAGTTCGTCCAGAACTCCATGACCATGATGGAGCTGGCCGTGGATAATAGAGTTGACAGAGCCATCGCTACACAGAGGGGTTTCATCGGAACAAATGGAATGTGGCCTGCTAGCACCACTAGTAAGTCATTTCTATCCCATCATCTGCTACAAATTGCCTCTATTGTATGCATGTCAAGTCAACGCCATATTCTGCGCGGCCCCGGATTTCACCTGATTGTGACGCCATATCTGCTTCTGTGATGGTTCTAAAATGATGGTTACTGACCTCGGTGGTGTAGTGCAACCTCTTGGCCCTACTGTTGCCGGCCCTTCTGCTGGTAGCCCTTCTATTGGCGGTCCTTGTGTTGGCGAATTTCCTACTGCTGGACCCTCGACTGCCGGACCCTTGACAACCGGACCTTCCACTACTGAACTTTCTACTCCCGGGTCTTCTGCTGCGGAATATCCCGCCGCCGGAACTTCCGCCTCTGTCCTGTCTACTGGAGATGCCATTCCCCTCCACCCCGCCCTGAAACCGTCCGGCGCTGCTCTTGTGATAAGCGGTGGGAACGATCCTCAGAATGCGGGTCATTTCGGCAACGGGCTGACCACGCCGTTCACCGCCGCCGGTACGTCCATCGGCGGAATCGACATGACCCGACTCGATGGCGCCGCCGGACTGATGGCCAACGCAATCAACAATGCGAACCAGCGCAACAACACCCAGCAGCCCTATACGTCCGGTTCCATGTTCGACACCACGTTCACCCAAGGCGACTGGGAGCATGTGTTCGCTAGCGATGGAGCCGAGGTCGCGAAGGAAGAGGCCGCAGACATGGTCAAGAGACAGGCTGCTGCTGCTAGTAGCTACGCGGGCGCGCAGGGCAGAAGGGACCAAGGCACGGGATATGAGGCCCAGCATACCAATGGCAATGCCGACGTTGCTGGTTCGGCCCACGCCAACAACGCCAGCCCACTCGGCGACACACAAGGTCACTCGGGCGCTGCCGCCGGTTCCGGCTCCGGTTCCGGCTTCAACATTGGAGCTCAGCCGATGCTGGCTGAGAACAAGCAGGGACACGCGTTTGTGAAGATGACTGAGCTGCGCAAGTAGACGCCTCACGGACGGGTCCTCGGCAGACTCTCCATTCAGGACGGTCGGGCAGAAAGTTGACCAAGGGAGTTCCCCTCCAAGCTCCTATCTGGATGCTTTGGCCCTGCCCAAGGATCTACCATTGCGATCTTCTCAAAGCCTTCATCTGAGTTGGATTGAAATCCCCTTTCTTCTGGTTGGAATTCACCCCCATCTTAAAATCTTCTCATCGTATACCGGTCGGTCGGGAGTTCTCACGGCGTTCTACTATATATGGATACCTGAGACACCCCTTTCTTCGATAATGGCATTTTGCATTTTGCTCGATGCGGTTACTTGATTATCTCTGCCCGTTGTACTGGCGATGATGATGGCGATGATGATGATGACGGTGGACGAACATAGTGAATGAACATGTTTTCCCCGGACATCATCTTCACATCGCCCTCTTACGCAGGGGCCTCTCGAGGCCTAGATAGGTCCTATAGTTAGGTAGATAGGCTCTTTGGACCAGGTTGAACTGGTGTGGCCTGGTCCATCTAATTAGCACAAATCAAACCCGTTGACAAAAAGGTCGGTTCCTTCGTGACTTCGGCGGCTGGATTTGGATATTTAAGACCTGCTATCTATATTGTTCCGCAGCGCCTGACCTCGCGATCCTTGGAGGCATCGGACAATCACGGAGAGTACGCAGAGGGCCATGTCTGATGTGGACACAATGACCCGTCCCAGTTCCGAAAATTTCTATCTGTAGGTGATCAGACAATGGGGAGGCCCAGGCGACCTTCGGCAGCGCACTGCCGGGTTTACAATATTCAGTTCAATATGTTAACTTGGGAAAAAGCGAGTGGGGAAGGCGTACCGGAGGCTCCGGAGCTACATATAAACGAGGTGTGCTGCGCGAGCAATAGCCGACCCAGGTGCCAGGGCAACCATCCAACCACCGCTTCAACGATCCATAAATGAGAAAATATATGACAGGGAATAGGGCATTACTTAACCCGGATATGAAACGGGGAGAAGGTGCTTGTCCGAGTCGAGAAAGTGAGCAGTCACCTGCGCAGAACGGCGTCTCACCCGGCCGGAGAACCCCGATAGTGGAGCCGAGCAATCTCCTCGTCTTCCGAATTCTGCAGCTGCTGGCGGCGGCCCCTGGCTGGATGGTACAGTACCTAGGGTAAGGGAAACTGGATCTCTCTGACCCTACTCGTACTGAATCAGTTGACCCACCAAGTTGAAAGCCCTATCGCTGATTTCTTCAATTCGTCCATTCTTTAGGCTGCGTTCGGTAGGATACAGCGGCCACTTGGAAAGATAAAGTTCACCCGCCGAGCATAATTTTATACGGTAAGTTCCGTGCCGTAACGGCTTCGATGGTTTATGCCATGTACTCCCACGGCGCCAAACTTCACACAGTTATTTGCATACGGCGGCAAATCAAATAGCGGCCCGCTACCATTAGTTACCATCGACAGTCGTCGCAGTCTTATCTGCCATCATGGATCTCGATAGCGGTCATGATATTATTGGTTAATCGGCTATAGCCTTGCAGACAGCTTTGAGCTACTTGTTATGCAAATTGTATGGGCCCAATCCGTACTTTACTCGTAAGTGACTGCTGCCACCGACCAAGTCCTTAAATAGACTCATTAATACCTGATGCTTCACGGTGGGCGGCGACATCATCTCACATTCAGCATTTGTCTACGTAGCTGATGGGATTTATGGTGAACGTAAAACCGAGTTAAGCAATGGACCGGTGGGTTTGGCGGAATGTCTGATTTCTTATTTTTGCACTTTGCTACCTAGTCATCCCTTTTAGCTGGTAAACTTTATGTCTTAAGACTTTGGCGACTCGAATCAAGGTAGCTCTAGACCACTATTATTCCTCGTCCAGCCAGCCTTGGGCCGTTTGCACATGCTTCCAAGGCTCCTACGCTTCTAGCAGGAAGTGCTGGTACCTGTCGTACTTTTATGTGAGATCTAGAATGGGCCTAGCCGAATGGCTTTGACCGAGCCTCCTCCAGGATTGCTAAGTCAAAGCAAATTGGACATGAAATCTGTCTTTGTTTTTTTCGATACCAAAAATAGATGAGATAGACGCATTTCTCAGCTCACGTCATATTATGATATTCATGCAACTTGTCTCCTTTTCAGGACCCAGGACCCCGGCAGATCCACATCAGCCAAAGCCTACATATTTTTTCTGATGCGGGCCGCTGATTTGAAATACTTTATTTTGCTGCCGCATCACGCCTACCAGCAGACGGCTAAACGAATGCATTATCGAGTCTGCAGCCAACCTTCAAGCCGTGATAAGAACACGTAGCGGCTTATGGCAGCGGGAGCGACATTATTAGTTCAGGCGTATATGAAATCCTGTAACAAGTACATGGTTGCCGACGCCATCCCGTCGCCATCCCGTCGCCATAACTTCTTGACCGCTCTTCGACCTCGGTGATTCTCGCGGTTGCGAAAGTTGGTGATTGGTTGGGACCAAGACGCAACTTAACTGGGAGCTTTCCGAAGCCGAGTCACACGGCTCGAGCCGACTTATCGTCACTTGCCCTGGCGACCGATTTCCATCGAACGAGCCGAACCGCTTTTTGCGCTTGGCGTACTCAGGTCCCTCCCTGCTTTTTGTCCTGTCTTGTTCTATCCTCCTGGGCCCGTTGCATTAACTCCATTCATTTTTACTGCATACGCAGCCAATCAAGACGCAGGCGGGCCCCGAGAGGCACAATTATAATGTTCGACGAGGAGACATCAGTGATGATGCAGCAGGCCAATTTAGACCTATCCGAGCATCTGTCGTCTACTTCCCAGGGTTCGCAGATGCCAAGTGATGCTCAGCCTGCCAAGACCAAGTCGACCGGAAGGTCGATCAGGAGACTCTCAGGTGAGCTTGGCTCCAAACTTTTATGATCCCCAAGTGCTCTATACCGCCTCTGGGTTGATAGCCACGGCCCCAGGCGGCACTTGTACCCCGGAGTCTGCCTTTACCCCAAACCGTTTCATTTTCCAAATCAATAGCTTCCAGATGTGCTGCTACACCCCTCTTCCCCATCCTGAGGTGGGACATGTGACTCCAGCCGACCCATTCCAATTACCTACTTTGTGCCTCTTGTAAGCAATGCCGCAGGTCGCCTGCAGCTGCTAACCTGGTTCCCACCAGCATTTTTGCCACGATCAGACACCAGTCATAGCGCTTCCCCGCACCCCACACAAGCGCAAGCAGATCTCCGTTGTAGTCGGGGAAGCCAAGCTATAAGTGCTGTCCCTCCTGCTGATACTTTCACTGGTGGTTCCACTGCTGCTGCTGCTGCTGCTGCTGCTGCTGCTGCTGCTGCTGCTGCAACAACAACCAGCAATGCACGTGATAACGACCCATCTAAAGAAAGCTCGACCGCTGCGATGAGGAGTCCCTCTGTCACAGGATCCAAAATGCTCCTCTCAGATCTCTACAGGTCGACTAAGTCCCCTTTGTCACGGCTCCGATCTCAATCACATTCTGGACCTATGGATCCAGATTACGACCCGGATCTTGTGAGCAGAGATAAGCTCAAGCAAAAGGACGCTGTTAAGCGATACTTAGCGGAGAGGATAAGGAACGATTGGGTGTTCGAGTGGCCACCTTCGCTTGCAGTGCCGCCTCCAGAAAATATTGCGGTGGGGAACGCCGTCGCTATCGATGGGAATGGCGCCACCAATCAAGATCGAGCGTCGACCTTGGCTATGGTTGGGCGGCCTATAGAAGACTCTGTCGTAACAGAAACCAGCTCAGAAGAAAGCGACGGAGACGATGACGATGTTATTTCGAACTACAGCACAGTATCGGAGGATCTCGACCACTTTCGCCCTCGGGCTGAATGGTTATCGGACCTGTCCGATGAGGATGAACGGATGCCAACCTCGGCGTATCGATACAACAGCCCAGATGCTGTTGGCAATGCGGTTCAGGCGAGTGAACTTGCACGTAACGCGAGACGGAGGAAGGCCGTGCGTGATGAGATGCAGTGGAATACAGGATTAGCCTGCTTCAACGCCCGGAGGGATGCTTGGACGGGGGCGAAGACGGTTCGCGTTCGCACCAAGCCTGCAACGCCACCGCCCGCCTCCCCGCCTTCAAAGAGGCTCTCCTGGTTCAGACTCTCCGCTTCCGCACCTACCACACCACTTTCCGACCCAGCAGGTCTGACTGCTCCGGCCAGCCCTACGGGGACGCAAGTTACCGGGGATGCGATAGCCGTATCGTCGTCCTCCGACAGAGAGTCAAAAAGACTGAAGGGGAGAGCCGATACACAGATTCGCCGAGTGGAGACGCTCCTTCCACTACCACCACCCATTCTACCGCCAGCTAATCCGATGCGCGCGTCTGTCAACCCCGCGGCCTATCCATCCATATACGACAAGGTAGTGTTGCATTCCATGACGCCCGCGTGCCCGATTAACCTGCACGACATTATACGCGCGTGCGTGACCGGCTGGAAGCGTGACGGGGAGTGGCCGCTGCGACCCGCAGAGGTCACATCTGTCGTGGCGGTCAAGAACAAGAAGAGGAAGGATAGCGGCACTAATGGGAACGGCGGCAAGCCGAACGCCGCCCGGAGGTTGAGCCTCGGATTCCTGGGGCGCAAAGAGAATGGCGCGCCGAATGCCACGGCAGCCCCCGAGCCCGGAAGCCCCGGCAAGGGCATCAGGAAGAGCCTGCAGCGGGTCCTGGGGCTCGGGCAAGAGAGGATGGGCCCCAGCACGGCGGCGTTCGAGTGAGAGAGCTATGGAAGGAGATGACAAGAGAGCCAAGACGAAGGCTATGACGGGTTCGAGGAAATGATGACATGATATACGGTCTTACAAGGCTGTTGGCATGAGACATGGATGGAATTTTGCATTTTCCTGGTTAGGATACGGATACTTATAGCGCTGGAGTACCAAAGACAATTTCGGGTGCTTTTGTTTGGCTACCTAACCTAAGGCGGCGATCGGGCGATGACTACATAACCTTATACCCTATCTCTCAACTCAAGAGCATCGAATGGCGTTGGCGGCAGGTTTTTGAATCACGCATACACGACAACATAACGGCGGGTAGACATGCCAGCTACTCGGCTTGGATTGCTGGTTGATCGGTAACGTGATACTTCCATATGGACGGCTTAATGAAGATGGCTGTAATGTTATGCATGATTTTTTCTGATGTCCTTTAATGACTACCGAGGTCGATATATGTGTATAATTGTGCGGGAGGGCTTCGGCGTTGGCATTGTGACGAGCGAGTGGCTACCACGTGCTTTGGTCGTGACACCGCTCTGGAACTCGAGATTGGACATTGCTGCGTACTTACAAATACAGTCCCCCTTGGCAGTGGGTCCGACGATATCGTGATGTGTAAATGTACGTATTAGATTTTGTGGTAGGAATGCTATGTAGGCAAACAGTGTAGCTAACTATGTGGCAAATGGTAAGTACGGTAATAATGTATCATCGCATTCTGCGGTATCGGGGATAAACGACGTCATCCCCCCCTTTCCCAATGTAATTAAACAAAATAGGTATCTGGTCTCATGCGGTCATTCTCTCATTATTCTTCGAACCTCATGCTCTTCATTTCTCATCCTCCTTCTCTTCCTTTCCCTTGCCCTCCTCCTTCTCTTCCTTTCCCTTGCCCTCCTCCTTCTCCTTAGCCTTCTTCTCCACCTCTCTCTTTTTATTCTCTTCCTCCTCTTTCAGTTTCCTGATCTTCTCTCTCTCCTTGTTCTCTAACTCCTCCTGTTTTGCGCAGCGGGTCAGCAAGCAAAAGCCCAGGAGATCGTTGAAAAGGTCTAAAATGGGGAATGCGACGCAGCTTGCATCAAGGGGTCAAACTTACCCATTTCTCGTCGTAGTCCTGCTCGCCCTGGCGTTTTTCGCGGAACTTCTCCCCGAGGCCTGTGAGGCGCGGCTTGGCGTCGCCGACCTTGGCGCGGCCGATGAGACTCAGGGCGATGGCGGCACCGACGATGGCCGTCAGCACGAAGCGGTAGGTGGCATACCACGAGGGGGCCCAGCCGCGGCGGGTTGCGTGCGTGTCGGCCCAGTAGAGGGCGACAAAGGCGCCGAACTGCGCCGTCAGCGCGAACTCGACGGGCAGCATCAGCGTCGGCCACGCGGCCGCCGGGGCCAGCATGCCGAGCCCGTAGCGGAACCGCGTCCGCTCGCGGAGGGGCGCCCGCTCCGCGTACTCGAGCCCCCAGTGGATCGCACCCAGGAAGCTGATGATGACGGCGCCGTAGCCGAGCTGCAGCGGCTCGAGAAGGCCCAGCCAGTGCCGCGCCGATTCGTGGCTGATCAGCAGGTTGTTGATGAATTGGGACTGGCTGGGGAAGTCCGTGTTCAGGTCCCACGAGAGATAGACGGTCGAGAGGGACGTCGCGAGATAGGGAATCGTCCCCGCGAGGCCGAGGACGTAGGATTCCTTGGGCACGGTGTTGAGACGGAAAGTGTCCTTGACGATATTCTAAGGAACCTCCAGTTAGTAAAGACAGTAGGTAGCAGTCTGTATATACTAGGCGTACCAGGTCATGCTCGAGGCCTTTCGAGACGTCCTCCTCCTCTCGAGGACGCTGATCAGGCTCGTAGATGTGTCTGACGGAGGATTGAGAGGAGACGGCTCCCGGATTAGACTCCAGCTTCCGCTCACCGGCTTTCCTCTCCTCCTCCGGATTCCTCTCACTCTGTAACCGGGGCGGGGGCTTGGTCGCGTAGCGGGTCTTTGGTATTAGAGGAATAATCTGGGATGTTAGCGCCCGCAACGCCGTCGTGTTTCCGGGCTTGACGGCGTCTGCTGTTTGGAAGGGCAGCCGTCTCAACGACGAGATGGAGGCTTTATGTTTGACAATTGCTCTCGAGGAGCTTGCTAGCAGAGGTCGCGAACTGCGCAGCATGATAGCTGTCAGCTGTCAGGCACTTAGGCTGTCTGTCTTGTGTGCTTGCTGCTCATAGGAAACTTAAAATGCGACGAAGGAATCGATATGTAGGGTGTCAATCAACGGCAAATTATGTTCACGAAACTTTTCGAAGGTGAGGCTGATTTATGAAATTTTGGTATGGATAGCAAGGAATCAGGTACATGAGATAACGTAGGTGAAACTTGAAGGGGCTTCCCGAGCTCCGTCCGAAGTGTCTACGTAAACGACGGGAAGAACTCCGAGGGCTGATGCAATTGTGTCAGTTAGAATGAGCTCTAGTATGTCTTCTGGGAGAAGATATCCCAAGATCTTTAGGTAATTTGACCCATCTGGTCCCCGTACCTATAGCAGGTATTTCAAGTCTTGGTTAACGCTTGTTGCACTCGTGCCGTTTGTTTCCTAAGCAGGAAGCTCTCTCGGAAATGACGTAGTTGTATGACGCAGATACTAGACTAGATACAGTACTTGCTGTAAGTATGGAGCCCGGAGCTCAGGGAATCCACCACCCCTCCAACCCTTGTTATTATAGAGCCGGGTTGCGTTGCAGCTTCTAAAGCCGGGGTTACGATCGACCCCTCACTTCCATTACACAGGCCGGTACCGTATTCGTACTTCATACTGCGAATATTACCAGCTTACAGTGTAGCTTGCGCTCTTGGACACGCGCAGGCGAGATGCCATGATGCAAAATCCTATATCCAAAGTTGACGTTACTAACTACCTATGCAATCAACGGTAAATAATAGGATCCATGATATTGGAAAAGTTGATGTGCCCGTGGACCGGACTGATTCGATTCGATACTGTAAGTAACTAATACTTAAAATAAATAGTGGGATGTGTTGGTTAGCACTAGAACAGCGTCGTCATACTTACCTACTTACTACCAACACCCACACCCACCCCACCCCACCCCTCAACCGGCCACCAACTGGACGGCGCCCCATAGAAGGTAAAATTCACTGATTGACTGATCGACTGTTGCCTTGTCTGATCTGACAACTGGAATATATCTGCCCCAACCTTCAGGTATGCAACGTGTTGCTGCCCTGGCTGAAGGAGCGGAAGTCGACGAACAACACCAGCCCTTATTTTAACGCAGCCTCCCTATGGCCGATTTTGCAGTTGGTACCTACTTCCTAGGAAATACTATTGGTTAACATAACAGTTATCCGTCGACGCCTTTTCTATCATTCTGCTTCGTGAGAACCCCTCTCTGCCCTTTCCACAACGGGCTTGACTTGCATGAGGACTTGACTTGACGACGTATCCTTCCTTTTAACAGAATTTAATATGACTCGTCCTTGCGTCTCTGTCGTGTTACCGTTTCGAACCTAAACACCCTCTTCAAAACTTAACCCTGCTTCACGAGAGACCGCCGTCGTTATTCTCCGAATCCCGCCAACCTATTTAAACCTAAGGTCGATTCTCTTGGTGCTTGTCTCGTAGTGCTTTCCAACTCTCCGGCGAGTGCTCGCCTTGCGCAGCGAATACGCATCGAACCGCACGTCTCGGCATCTACGGCACAAGCCAGTGTTACCGCCGATGAAGCTGGCTGATATCCCTCCTTGATCTCTGAGTTCCCCCGGCCCGGGTCACGGCACAACACCGCCAATATGTTGGAAGGCTTAGTCGCCGGCCTTCTCAACCGCTTCCTGGGCATGTACGTGAAGAACTTCGACCCTACCCAGTTGAAGGTCGGTATATGGTCTGGCGATGTGAAGCTACGCGACCTCGAACTCCGACGGGAGGCTCTGGACCAGCTGAAGCTTCCCATCAACGTCATGGAGGGGCATCTAGGCCAGTTAACACTCATTATACCCTGGTCCAACCTCCGAGGCGCCCCTGTCCGGGTGCTGGTCGAAGATGTCTTTCTGCTAGCCTCGCCGAAAGAAGAGGCTGCGTATGATCCAGAGGAAGAAGAGCGCAGGCAACAACGAATAAAGATGGAAAAACTGGACTCGGCCGAGTTGATAAAAGAACGGTCACAGGAAGGTCTCAGCCAAGAGGAGCAGAAGAAGAGCCAAAGCTTCACCGAGAGTCTAGTCACTAAGATTGTCGACAACCTACAGGTCACCGTCAAGAACATCCATGTGAGGTACGAGGACTCAATATCCACACCCGGCCATCCTTTCGCCCTTGGGGTCACCTTGGAAGAATTCAGCGCCGTCAGTACCGACGGCGAGTGGCACCCTACCTTCATCCAGAATTCCACCAAATCCACCCACAAGCTGGCTACGCTGGATGCTTTAGCTGTGTACTGGAACACGGATACGGAATTGCTGGGTCCAGGCCGTGAAGTTGAGACAGGGGCGGAAAAGATGTTGCCCCACGACGACATGATCAGGAAATTCAAGGATATGATCGGCAAGGGCGATAATCCCGCCACAGAAAACCACCAATTCATTCTGAGGCCCGTAAGCGGCCAAGCCAAAATCGAGATGGACAAGACTGGCGACATACACGTCCCAAAGCTCAAGGCCAATCTGCTTTTCGACGAGATTGGCGTTGTTCTCGATGATGACCAATACCGGGATGGGCTAATGATGGTCGACCTCTTCCACTACTTCATCCGCCACCAGGAATACAAAAAACTACTCCCACGAGGTGTGACGCCCAAAGAAGATCCCCGCGCATGGTTCAAGTTTGCTGGTGACGCAGTACTCAGCAAAATCCACGAGCGAAATCGCCGGTGGACGTGGGACTATTTCCGCGAGCGACGTGATGATAGACGTCGGTATATTGAGCTCTTCAAGAAAAAGAAGGCGAATCAACAGTTCTCACCCGAAGAGACGGAAGATCTCAATCGGCTTGAGCGGAAGTTAGGGTACGAAGATCTACGGTTTTGGAGGTCTCTAGCTCGAAACCAGCTACGTAAGGAGAATGCTGAAGCGCTGAAGAACGCGCCGCCCAAGAAGGAACAGCAGCAAGGGTGGGTTGCGTGGATGTGGGGTTCAAAACCTGCTGAACCGACGGATGAGACAGAGAACACGCAAATGACCGAGCAGCAGCGTCAGGAGCTCTATGAGGTCATTGACTGGGACGAGAGGGCGGCATTGGCTGATGCAATAGACGCTCCACGAGACTCTGTCAAGATGGAGGTCAGCACATCGCTCAGCACCGGCAGTTTCACCCTTAGACAAAGTCCCCATGGAGCTAAGACTGACTTGTTGAGCTTGCACTTTGACCTCTTCCGGGCCAAGGCTCTCAAGCGGCCCGACTCCATCCTGGCCGATCTCAGCCTAGGAGGGTTCAGAGTCAACGATGGCACGACGTCTGACAGTCTCTTCAAGGAGATCGTACGAGTCAAGGATGCGCCAGACACTGCCAAATTGACGCAACTCTCACTGGATGAGCTTGAGACACCATCCCACGAGACCTTCTTCGACCTCCAAGTGGAACAGAACCCTCTGGATGGACAAAGCGACCTGGCCGTGACGGCGAAGTTGAAGCCTCTAGAGATATTCTGGAACCCTAACTTCGTGGTGGGCATCGCCGACTTCTTTAAGCCACCGGAAAGACACATGGAGTCCATCAACGCCTTAATGGAGACTGCAGGGGCTACTGTTGAGGGACTGAGACAGCAAACGCGCGCCGGACTCGAGTTTGCCCTTGAAGAGCATAAGACGATCAACGCCAACCTGGACCTTCAAGCGCCTCTTATCATCATCCCCCAAGACATCCGCACTAATAGGTCGACTTGCTTGATCTTAGACGCTGGTCGCATTAGCGTCAACAGCGAGCTTATTGACAAAGGAACACTGAAAGAAGTTCAGGATAAGCAGCGCCAAGCCTATTCAGAGGAAGACTTGAAGAAGCTTGAGTCGCTCATGTACGACCGGTTCATCGTAAAATTGACCTCGACACAGGTTCTTATTGGGCCATCGATCGAGGAAACGAAGTCTCAACTTGAGGAGAAGGACGATACCCGTATGATGCACATAGTGGAAGAGATCAACGTCGATTTCGTCGTCGCTATGTCAATATTGCCAAAAGCACCTAATCTTACTAAGATGAAGGTGTCCGGTCACATGCCAGTACTCCATGCTACCATGTCGGACACCAAATACAAGAGTCTTATGAGGCTGATTGACGTCGCGATACCGAAGTTCGGCGACGGGACGCAGCAGAATAACCAGCAACAGCGGCTTGCTAGACCGCGTTTGCTAAGCAGTGCTTCGGGACGATCTGGTAGGGCGCAACACGAACTCAAGCAGTCCTCGAATTTGTTTACGGGCCAACAGACGGCCATCATATTGGATGATGATTCTGATGTTGACGAGGACGAATTCGAGGATGCCGCAGACGGCAACGCGAACCAGCAGCTAAAGGTCCATCAGCGGAACTTCGAATTCAAATTTGCAGTCGACAGGTTACAAGGATCGCTGTATCGGAGTGATCCTGATGGAGAAAAGCCTGAAGCATTGCTTGTGGAACTAATCGCGGAGAACTTTGATCTTGACTTCTATATTAGACAGTTTGATATGGGCGCAGAAGTCTCACTTGGCTCGGTCACGGTCGATGATTTTGTCTCTAACCCGTCAGCCGAATTCAAATCGATCGTGTCTTCAGGCGATGTTGAAGACCGCGAGCAGAAGAGGGATCTCGTACATGTGAAATTCGTCAAAGTCAAAAAAGAATCCCCTGAATTCATGTCTGTCTACGAAGGCATCGAGACCAATGTCACCACTGCCATCTCAACCATAAACCTTGTCGTTACGAGGAAGACGCTTCTCACACTCCTAGACTTCATACTTGTCACCTTTACCAACAGCGATAGTCCAGACGGCCCGACACGGAAACAGATCACGGATGACAGCGACGACGAAAATGCCGTGGAAATTGTTGAGCCTTCACCCGAGGCCCCACAAAACGAAACCGGCTCCATACGGGTGAAGGTGGACCTCAAGAGTATCCGCATGATCTTGAACAATGACGGCATCCGTCTGGCGACGCTCGCATTTAATCACGCCGATGTTGGTGTTTTCATACTCGGGAAGACAATGAGGGTTGGGGCGAAACTGGGTAACCTAACGCTCGTTGACGATATCAATGTCGGCGCCTCGGAGGACTCTAGCTTCCGGCAACTCGTTACTATCCAAGGCGATGAGCTCGCAGATTTCCGCTACGAAACATTTGACCCTAGCAACGCAAACGCATACCCAGGATATGATTCTTCGATATATCTACGCGCTGGCTCGATCAAGATCCACTTCCTCGAAGAACCCTTCAGGAAAATCATCGACTTCCTGGTGAAGTTCGGCAAGATGCAGGCCATCTACAACTCCGCACGTCAAGCTGCCGCTAATCAAGCGCAACAGCTGCAACAGAGTACGAGCAGGTTCAAATTCGACGTGATCGTGAATACCCCTATCATCGTCTTCCCTCGAGTTGTGACACCGGAACGTCCGAAGCGAGATTTGGTCACAGCATATCTGGGAGAAATATATGCTCAGAACCAATTTGCTCCCTTAGACGATTCTGAAGATGCAGAGATAGCTATGAAGCTATCTGCAGGCATAAGAAACATCAGACTCACCTCGTTACTACATTATGCAGATGATGTATCAGAGGAACTCGAGATGATCGATCATGTTGACCTGGGCTTCAACATTGTGTATGCCGAACATAAGTCGGGGTGGAAACGCCCAGACATGGAGATCGAGGGGAGGATGACTGACATCAACCTTCGGCTCACGCAATACCAACTTAAATTCCTCATGGAGATTTCCCGATCGGTTCCGGCGGCTTTTGTAACCGATACCGAAGCTAGGGAAGAGGAGGCAGAGCGCGACGTGGATGAGGGCACTTTGCGTAGAGCGAAAACGATGTCTTCTACCATGTCTGGCGGCGACACCCAGATAGTCGACCTCTCCCCGGAACTAGGATCTAAAGAGGGTACCTGGACGAAGCTTGATCTCGTGTTTAATGTGCACAAGATCGGTCTTGAGCTTATCAGCGCGCACGCACATAGACCAGTTGGGGACCTAGATGCAGCTAGCCTATCACGATTCTCCCTAGATGACAGCAAGCTCAAGACTCGGATGTTGGCCGATGGGTCTCTCTCGGCGGAGTTCGTTATCCAATCGTTCACCATCCATGACAGCCGGGCAAGGGAAGGCAACAAGTTCAGGAAGATCATGACATCTTCCAACAAAGAGGTTCAGCAATTCATGGCCAGCGTCTCTATGTCCGGAGGGAAGGAGCGGAATATCATCGCGATGGTTGCCATCGACAGTCCCAGGGTTATTTTCGCGCTGGATTATATCTTCGCGATCCAACATTTTATCTCTGCCGGCCTAGAGGTTGAGGCCGAGCCAGCCCTTGACGAGAGTCCTGAAGAAACTCCAGAGGGCTCTGAAACCGATTCAATGCAAGTGGCTTGGACTGGGAAAGCTTCTGAAAGCCAGCGGGCTGCCAGGCCTCAACCCAAGAAGGATGAAACGAAGACCAACATTGCTTTCCGCGTTAACGTCGTCGACGCTCAAGTTATCCTAATCGCCAATCCCTTCAGTCCAAGTTCCGAAGCGATTGTGTTAGGCACCAAGCAAGTGCTACTCTCGCAACAACATGCGCTGACTTTCCAGGTTTCGGAGGTAGGCATGTTTCTCTGCCGCATGGACAAATTTGACCATTCCCGACTACGGATTCTTGACGACTTCTCCATCCAAGTAGCCATGGACAGCTCGAAACAAAACTCAACAAGTATCCATGTCGACATCGAGCCACTCGTACTACGGCTGTCCCTCCGAGATATCCTTCTTGTGCTCCAGATCATTGGCAAAGCGTCAGAGCTGTCTGACAATGATGACGATGACAAGCCCAAACCAAGTGCATCCGACCAAAAGGCAAAGCAGCTTCGCGAGGAGGGTCTCAGAGAACGTACGGCTAGCGGTCGACGGCCATCAACTGCAGCAAAGACCAGAGGAAGCAAGACTGCCGGTGCCCTCACTCGGCGAAGCGGTAAAGCGCCGCAACAGCCGCGCGATGTTTCTGTGGCTCCTAAACGTCACGAAGAACTTACTGCAACTATGGAAGGCCTCCGTATCGTACTGCTTGGAGACGTGCATGAGTTGCCAATCTTGGACATGAGTGTCAAGAATTTCACAGCGTCAGCATCTGATTGGTCCAGCAACCTTAAAGCAGAGACTGCAATTGATATGTACATAAATGTCTACAACTTCGCTAAGTCTGTTTGGGAGCCCTTGCTGGAGCCTTGGCAGGTTGGTGTGGGTATTGCCAGGGACTCCGAGAGCGGAATGATGTCTGTGAACCTTGCATCGAAAAAGACATTTGATATTACCATCACAACTGCGACTATCGCTCTGGCGTCGAAATCTTTCAACTTCCTGACAAGAGACGAAGACGTCCTCGGCAAACCGCGCGGAATAGAAGCGCCTTACAAGATCCGCAACTACACCGGCTTCAACGTCGTCGTGGAAGCGAAAAGCCAGAGCACTGAGGGCATTTCCCTTAAGTTGGAAGATGGCGAAGAGGCACCGTGGAGCTTCGAGCACTGGGAAAAAATGCGTGAGAACGCAATGTCAGAGAGCACTACGACGAACAGCATCGCTCTCCACATTGAAGGCAGCGGGTTCGACCCTGTCAAGAATATCCGTGTGAATCGTGAGGGCGAGTTCCTCTACAGTTTGCGACCAAAGACCGACAACACGCTTCACCGCTTGCTCGTGGATGTGAGCCTCGGCCCGGATAACGTCAAATATGTCACGCTCCGGTCGCCCCTTCAAGTGGAAAACCAGACCCAAATTCCACTCGAACTCGGGGTGTATGATGCCCAAGAAGGACATCTACTCAAGATCGAAAAGATACCGCCAGGCGAGAGCCGGCCTGCCCCAGTTGCCGCAGCTTATGTGAAATCACTCCTTGTTCGACCGGATTCAGGTTTCGGCTATGCCTGGTCGTCGGAGCACCTTTGGTGGAAGGATTTGCTTCAGAGGCCGACGCGTACTCTTGTTTGCAAGGGGGAAAACAACGACCCATTCTACTTCCAACTCAATACAAGCTATGACAAGACACACTTCCTCACCGGGTACGTATACACTATCTCATCGCCGAATGCAATGCTAACGTCTCCAGGAAATATCCGTATATGAGACTCAAGATCTCTCCTCCAATCGTCTTGGAAAACCTCCTCCCCTATGATTTTAAGTACCGCATCTACGATAAGGACACCAAGAAAGACTGGAGCAATTTCCTCAGAAAAGGTGGCGTTAGTCCCGTCCACATGGTTGAGCTATCACATCTTCTACTCATGAGCATTGACATGCAGGACACTGTATACAAACCCAGTGATTGGTCGATCATCAATCCTGGTGCGAAGGAAGAGTACCGAAAGGAGCATAAGTTAGCCTGCAAAGACGACGAGGGCCTCCAGCTGAACCTCAAACTTCATTACTTCCGGTTTCCAGACGGCGGCGGGGCCTTCAAGGTTGCTGTCTACAGTCCCTATGTTGTGCTAAACAAGACGGGCTTGGATGTTCTCATTCGTGGGAAGCAGTTCCTGCAGCAAGCTAAGAGAGCGGCGGGCCAGTCACCGCTTGTCGACACTTCAGATCAAGAACGGCCGAAAGCATTGCCGTTTATGTTCTCGTACGGTAACGATGACCAGCGAAACCGCGCTCTGCTCAAGCTCGGTGACTCTGAGTGGAGCAGACCTCAAAGCTTCGATGCCATTGGTAGTGCTACTGACGTTGTCCTTCAATCCACTAAGAGTGATGCCGAGATTCACGTTGGTATCACGGTAGACTCGGGCAAAGGCAAATATAAGTTGACGAAGGTTGTTACCCTTGCTCCTAGGTTTGTCATCAAGAACAAGATCGGCGAGGAGATCAATATCAGGCAGCCGGGATCACCGGACCTTATCACCCTGGAACCTGGCAAGTTGCAAGCACTGCACTTCCTCCAGAGGTCAAGAACAAAACAGATGGCTCTATGTTACCCAGGGGTTAACAGCCAATGGACTTCGCCATTCAATATCTCTGACATCGGCACCACGCATGTCAAGATAGCCAAAGCCGGGCAACGTCAGCGTTTGATTCGCATTGAGATATTGATGGAGGATGCGACCATCTTCCTAACTCTCAGTCTGGAGACTAAGGCATGGCCGTTCTCAATGCGCAACGAGAGTGACACGGAATTCACTTTCTACCAGGCCGATCCGAATGTCATCAAGAGCGGTGACGAAGACGATTACTCCGGGTGGAGGCAGATAAGATACCGTCTGCCACCGCGCAGCATAATGCCATATGCATGGGACTTCCCATCGGCAAAGAAGAAAGAAATCGTTATCAGCGCCTTCGGCAAAGAGCGATACGTCAAGCTGGCTGAGATCGGTAACCAGGTCCCTATGAAGTTCATAAGCGGCTCCGGTCAGCAAAAGATCATCGACATCAACGTTGCAGCGGATGGGCCAACCCAGACTTTGATTCTGTCTAACTTCAAACCGAGTAAGAGTTTATACAGGCAGAAGACCATAACTGGTTCGACCCAGAGTGTTGGTGCTACAGGTTTCGAAACCAAGAAACTAGAAGACAAGACAATGTTCCAGGCGCAGTTGAAGCTCTCAGGAATAGGCGTTTCACTCATCAATCATCAGCTCAAGGAACTGGCCTATATCACACTGCGCGACGTCGAGCTCAAGTACATCGAGTCCGCTCTCCACCAGATCGTCGTCACAAACGTCAAGTGGATACAAGTCGACAATCAACTCTACGGTGGCCTTTTCCCGATGATTCTCTACCCAAGTGTCGTTCCCAAGAAAGCTGAGGAAATCGAGCTGCATCCTTCGTTACACGCCCAAGTGATAAGAGTCAAGGATGACAGTTACGGTGTACTCTACGTGAAATACGCGACTATTCTACTACAGCAACTGACCATTGACCTCGATGAGGACTTCATTTACGCTGTGCTGGATTACTCCAAAATTCCTGGCACCTCGTCAGAGACCCAGGACGGCAAGCTATGCGACGAAGGCCTTGATATTCCCGAACCCAAGCAAGAGCAGTCAGGTCAGGACATATACTTTGAGGCTTTGAACATACAGCCAATGCAGTTGGATTTGTCGTTCATGCGCACCGAGCGTGTTAACATCGAAGACAAGACGTCGACGCGCAATCCGATCATGTTCTTCGTCAACGTCCTGACTATGGCCATTGGCAACGTCAATGATGCTCCTATCCGGTTGAACGCTCTGTTATTGGAGAACACGCGTGTTACCATCCCCGTGCTGACGCAGCTTTTCTCAAACCACTACAGCCAAGAAGTCTTGTACCAAGTCCACAAGATTATAGGCAGCGCAGATTTCCTCGGCAATCCCGTTGGCCTGTTCAACAGCATCAGCAGTGGTGTCACAGCTGCCTTCTACGAGCCATATCAGGGTCTAATCACAGCCGATAAGCCTGAAGACCTCGGATTAGGCATTGCCAAGGGTGCAACGGGCTTCGTAAAAAATGCTGTCTATGGCTTCTCCGACTCCTTCTCTAAAGTTACGGGCAGCTTCGGCAAGGGGTTGGCAGCTGCGACCCTCGACAAGCAGTTCCAGGATCGTCGCCGCATCACACGCGCTCGTAACAGACCTAAGCACGCCCTGTTTGGCGTTACGGCAGGGGCGAACTCGTTCTTCACATCGGTAGCATCCGGTCTCGGCGGTGTCGCCCGCAAGCCTCTCGAAGGCGCAGAACAGGAAGGCGCCGCGGGCTTCTTCAAGGGCGTCGGCAAGGGCCTCATCGGCCTGGCCACCAAGCCGGCTGTGGGCGTCCTCGACCTCGCTTCGAACGTGTCCGAAGGGATCCGAAACACGACGACGGTGTTCGACGGATCAGAGCTGGACCGGGTGCGGCTCACGCGCTTCATCCCGGCGGACGGCATCGTGCGGCCGTACAACCAGCGCGAGGCGCTGGGCCAATATTGGCTCAAGCAGGTGGACAATGGCAAGTACTTCAACGAGAGCTACATCGCGCACCTAGAGCTGCCGCGCGAGGACATGGTGGTCATGGTGACGTACAGCCGGATCCTGCTGATCCGCAGCCGGCGCCTGACGACCGAGTGGGACGTGCCGCTCAAGGACGTACAGACCATCGTCAAGGAGCGCACGGGCATCAGCATCGTGCTGCGCGGCGGCACCAACGGGCCCTTCCTTCCCGTCGGCGAGGAGAGCGGCCGCGCCTTCCTCTACCGCATGGTCGCCGTCGCAGTCGAGGAGTTCAACCGCCGGTTCAGGGGCCTGGACTAGACAGGTGGCGTTACGTTGGGTGTTGGAGGGTGTAGGGTGCTTGAGTCATGTATATTGGGTCAAGGTGAGGGCGAGCGAGACGAGGAATGAACGGTAGGCGATGAGAAGGCGAAAAGAGTGATACGAATATGATGAGGCGGTCAGATGAAAAGGGGCCGAGAAATGATTCAAATCCCGTATGATGAGCAGCAAGCATTTCACATATCGCAGAGCCGCTCGGTATTAGAGCGTCCAATTTTGTGGTATTATTGAGAGGTTATCACCTGGAGTCCAGGGCTGGTTGGCGGCGGCTTGTACACGTGTAGTCTAACTTCTTTACCGAAAAAAGGGTCGCATCCTTCTCTACGCCCGCTGAGTAATGCGTCTGTAGGCGTTTCATCGTGAATTTTGAAGTTTCCTTCCTGGGATTCCTGCCTCGAAACCCCCTACACTACACTGGATTGGCTTTGCAAATGTCCAGGGCGGTGGCTAGTACGAATGCTGCTATTATCGATTGCCTGAAATGAACCCCGGATTGAGTGGGTTTTGTTGGCTGTTTTATTTTCTTTCGTGGTTTTCAGCTGGCCGGATTTGTACTCATAGGGGGAACGGTGAGTTAGGCTCGTACTTACCTATTCAGGGCTGTGCTTGGTAAGACGTGGTGAGGATCCGGATAATGCTGGCCGTCATCCTGGCATCTGGGAACAAGGGATGCCGGCAGGGTGACGCTGGCAGTCAGTACCTGCTTTTGTCTTCTCGACTAAGCCTATCATCACCAACACTAGATTCAGATCCAGCTCGAATGTTCAACCCGGCTTGGTGGTTATATAGGCATTGCCCTCAGCGAGAGGGTCAGCGAGTGCGCCGGCTTCCATTTTCGAAGGGTCAGGAGTCCCCTGCATGTGAAGCTCCTACCTCGCTCGACCTTCGGAACATCGTAGAGGGACGCGGCTGGTGTTTGCCCAGCTACAGTCCCCCCCGAGGGGCCGGCGGATTTCCTTTGTAGTTTAGGAAAGGGCTATGGCTCAGCACCTGGTTACACGATTTCTAGACTGTACGTAAGCCATTAGTAGTCGTCCTCATAATCCAGTAAGAAGAGGCCCTGGTTGGCTTCTTTTGGAGCCACCATAGGGAAGGTTTCGCAACTTGGTGTAGACTTGACCCCAAACTACAAGGAGCCCAAGGCTAATGGGCGCACTGGCAAAGGGGGATGCATGGCTTATACAGGGGCAGAAAGGAACGCAGCCACCTCGACTTTGCGGCCACGAGTTTATGCCATCCGTCTAGCTTGTGTTTCCGGCAGCGTCTGTTAACGAGGTTGTTGACCGGAAGTTCTCTAGTTTCTGAAACCAGGTCGCGACTATAAGATTCAAATTGATCGAGCTTGTCTCATTGAAATCTGAAGACCCTTAGGTACTATCTTCCCTTTTGCCCTTCGTCAAGGTCCGCCGTTTGGCTAACCATATGCGGAGGACTTGGATGTTCACATCCAAGCCACGACAACTATAAAGGCACTTTAAGGGTCGTCGGAGGTCTAATGCAGAGCTATACGGGGATGGGATCACGTCTTTAATACCTGGTTGTTTTTTGGAATAAAGGGGCCGAGTATATGGTGACGTCTTGTTGCCGAATACCCGTCACCAAAACACTGATATTGTTTGGAAACGGGGAAGCTCGTTTCCTATTCACATTATCTCAGGCTAGTAGAGTCGGTATTGACGAGACAGAGCTACCGGATATACTCTTTTAAGGAGGTATGATGGCTTTTGTCCAATATAGCAAAGTGCATTGCGCTGTGCATATAAATGATGCCTACGCGGCATAGATGCCTTCAAAGACTGGATGTTTTGGGAGACAGATATGGCAGCCTCTATGCCAGAGCAGCAATCCAAAAAGGGGGTCCAGCACGTGACTGCGACCCCATCATTCTGGAGGTGACCTTGCTGAATATGGCTTTTCCGAGGGATTTGCCTCCCTAGAGGTATGAGGATAATAAAGCCTTTAGACATATTAATAGATTGATCTTTGGTATTTATTGATACATAATTTACTATCTGAGAACTACCGTAGGGATGCGGTAAAATGGGTATAGATACGTTATTATACGTCTGACCGCAAAACGGATACCAACGGCGGGCTACCGTTTCTGCGACGGAACAATTAAGCAGTTCCATCAAGGTCGGCCCGCAAGCATCCATGTACTACGGGGTAAACCTAACAAGGCAGTAACATAAGTGGGCTGTTCCTGGTCTGAACAGGCTTTATTTAGGATGTGCCTACCTTATAGCTTGCCTTGGCTGATTTTTCCATTAGGATCGATCCCGTACTGCTAAACTTGCGTGACGGCTTGGCTAGTTAACCTATTATTAAGCCTCGTGGTAGGTTTACGTTGGCAGGAACATCGATACTAGTCACGTCTGGCGATACCAAGATGGTGTCTTAAGTAACCAAGTTTGTTGTAAACAGTGTCGCCTGAGCTGAAGGACCAGCTTCAGGGGACACAATACTGTTTATTTTGTATGTAAAGATAGAAAGAGACTATGTTCAGAGGTCGGAGCGCATACAGGTTTTGTATGTACTACTACTAGTGATGAGCTTGGTCCGTATTGCCAAGAGAAGCTGTATCCGTACTGGTGGATCCTGCTGTATACCGAGTCCGCAGCATAATGGGCCGAAGCCCATTACAATTGTATTGCAAGCCGGTGATCTATCTAAACCATATAAGAGGCAATGGGCGTATCTATATACTTAGTGATGTTGGCATGTCGAGCCTGGGATCAGTTGGGTCAGTGGTGATCAAGAGGAGTCACATCACGTGATCCCTGACTCGTCGGGGCCTAAGCTTGTCTTGTCCCGACCGTCTCTCCTGGCATGTGGCAGTTGGCCCGTAACAACTTGGAGAAGAGGCTATATTTCATCAGTTATTTGATATTTCTTGGTTCCCTTATACATAAGGAGTCGGCGTGTCCGAGAATGCATCGAGATATATTTTAATGACAATCGGTATTTAGCCCCTCTTATTAACTAGTCGATATTTGTGATTTTACGATACCTGTTAGGATATGTGTAGTGGCTAAAGGAATTGGGTGTGGGAGATCCCTAGGGCAACGGAGGGGTGGATGCGACATCGCCACCCATTTGTATGTATGTAGCTCAGACCTAGCTACTCCCACACCTTCCTCACAACAACATCAATGAGAGCAACAGCGATATCCCGAATTGCAACGCGTTTCCTTACAATACCCCCTATTAATATAACCCGTACGATTAGGTTTAATAGCTGGTTAATTAGCCCAAGAGGTCACGTAGATCCATTACCTTAGATCTGTATGAATCCCGTGCATCATGGTAGCCCAAGTTACGTGATATCATTATGAGAGACTGTTCTTCCGTTCCTGGACCTCGTCCCCTGTCGGAAACTCTTTTCCGTTCTAGGTTGTGCAGCCGACTCAATCTCTTGGCCGTCGCCAGGGTCATTCATAATACTTCACCCTCATTAAGAGACTAAGCGCCTAGATAAGAATGCCTGTAACCAGACTGCCTCACCCGGTGAGCCCTCCTAAGCCACTATTAGGTTACATCGAGGCGTCCAGGTGGTTAATGCAAATACAAGTACGGAATCCCTCAGCACATAGCACAATGCGAAATTTTTCCCACACAGTTGGCACCATTGCTTCTTAAAGACTTGATCGAACCTTGATATCATTTATCCTGTTTTTAGCCTTATTACTTGAACGACATGGCTAACGCTGCGTTTGACGAACAGCAACCCCATGGCAGACCTAAACGATCTTTACAGAGACGATCACTACCAATCGACGTCCGATCCGACATGCGTACTCGGTCACAGGGGAAGTATCTCTGCAAGAGATGTCGAAAGATCGATTTCGATGCTATCTTCAGCAGGAAACATCTCAACAAAGTAGGCAACGTAGTCCGTGACTTAGGACCAGTTGACAAGTGGAGCATCAACTTTTGTCCTCTTTGTGAGCTTTTGATGAAGACATTCGGCGCGTCAGACAGCAAACGAAACGTACTTCGATCTTTTTCCAGCAAAAGAATTCTCTATAGGGGTTTGAAGTCCGTCGATGTGAATATGCTGTCAATTGCGGAGCCTGGCTTGAGCTCGAAATTCCTTGTCCTACAGCCTAAGGGCCGTGATACAATTCGCACTGTTGGACCGCTGATCTCATTCGAAGTGATTCAGGGATGGCTCAACTTTTGCCGCGACCACCACACCCGAACCTGCGCTTTATCAGAGAACTTAGCTCCGGTATCTTCTATGTCGTTCTTCAGACTTATCGACTGCGAGACGCGGAGGATTGTCCCTGTAACGGATCAGCCCTACACGACCCTAAGCTATGTCTGGGGCGCCGGCCCAACTACCGCTTTTTCCGAGTTGCTCCCTAAGGATTTACCTAACACGATCGAGGATGCAATCAAAGTCACGCGAGAGCTCGGATTCAGATATATATGGATCGACAGATTCTGTATCAACCAACAAGTCCAGGAGGACGTTGCTGAGCAGGTTCCAAAGATGGACCTAATATACAACAACTCGGAGTTGAATATCATCGCAGCTGCGGGCGAAAATCCCAGCTACGGTCTCCCCGGCATCCAACGGAGAAATCCGGTGCAAGCTCGGGGAAAAGTCGGCAAATATTTATTAGCATCGACAATGCAAGATCCTGTGTATAGTATACGGGGGTCGAAGTGGATGACCCGGGCTTGGACATATCAAGAAGGTGTACTTTCGCGGAGGCGATTGATCTTTACCGACGAACAAGCATATTTTGAATGCAGTGCCATGTACTGTTGCGAGGCACTCAACCTTCCACTTCCAGATCTCCATATCCAGAACCAGCAACAATTCAAATCTTGCTTTTGCTCTGGCATCAACACGAATATCTTCCCACGCAAACTCGGACGTACAGGATGGGAGGTGGTGGAACGGATAGAAGAATACTCGAAAAGGTCGTTAACCAAGGATTCAGACATTTTAAATGGGTTCATGGGCATATTGAAAGCCCTAGAGAGAAGTCCACAGCGACTTCGTCACTGTCTTGGTGTTCCGATATTACCAAGCCCTCCAAAGCCTAGAGGCCTCGGGTATCATTCCGCTGATATGGCCCAGGAGATATACAATTCATCAGAATGGTCATTAACTGTTGGGTTTTGTATCGGGCTGTGCTGGCACGTTGGAGAGCCTTCCACTCGACGAGAAGGGTTCCCTAGCTGGTCTTGGACAGGATGGCATGGGAATATTATGTGGGCTTTCAAAGAATCGCAATGGAGGGCTATTCAAGGTAATACCGACATGCGAGTGAGAGTGCAGCTCCAAGATGGCCAAGTCCTCACTCTGGAGGAATTCGAACGAGCATATAACGATAAACGTCCAGACATGTCAAGTACGCTTCACATTGCTGCATGGATGACTCCACTCCAGCTCTTGAGTCGCAATGAGCAACAAATGAAGGCCCTAGTGAAAGCGGCAGACGGACGGTCTTTACACTGGGGCTTCCCCTTGAGAGCGGAATTCCCGACCTTTCTTCCCACAAGGTGGATGGCACTTCACCTGGCGCAGGGTCGTAAGGGTCGTACAGGTCTTTTCGTTATGGTCGTTTATGAAACGAGGCCGGGGTTCTATCAGCGTTATGGATTGGGTGAAATGACAATAAATAACCTAAGGGACCCGGAGGATGATGTGTGGCGAGGGTTTTACATGAACTTTACGCCTCCGGAGCTAGAGAAGTCATGGCTGCAGTTTCGTTTATGCTGAAGAAGACCTGGGACTTTGTAGTATATATTAGTGGTCACGTGCTTCTGTTATGACTCAGCCCCTCAGAACAAGGTGGTAGGAACAAGACCGAGAACTCCTCCGACCAAGAATCACGTGACTAGAAGCTGACCACCGTTATAGTGATCAGGACCGATTAACAGTCACCAGTTATTATGAGCCAACAGCTAACGCCCAGAAGTCACTGTCGGGACAAGAACAGAATGCAGCCTGACGGCAGGCGATCACGCGACATAGGATCCGATGTGATCCCCGGATCAAAAGGGATCAGGGCAAATGGGTGCGGGTGGATTGCTTTCGTTATAATATTGATTTTTGTTATTGTTGATATCCTCGTATTTGATGCTGTGGAGCGATTCAGGTAGTGGGTAATTTCAGGAACTGGGGCGCCCCCTTTAGAGGCGGCATCATTGTGGGGCAGTGAGAGCCGGGGGATCCGGGGTCCTCAACGGGCTCTGTTTTCGGTGGTGAGGTGGAGTCCGATGCCCGGTTGCGAGCGTGGGCATCTAGCATCAGAAGGCGGTCTGAGCTGGCAGAATCGGGAAAGGAATGTGGACCAAGGCAAAGCCGGGGATTAGTCAGCAGACACCGTCGTGCCTCATGTTCGATATTGCTTCGCTTGCACCTAGCATTTGTATGTCATTCTACACTCAACGTTCAGAGTCGCAACGCAAACTTCCTGAACACTGTATATAAACTCGGAGCATCGATGCTAGTTCTGCCTACGTCGATGCAACTAGAGGCTTTCATTCATCCTACTCCAACCTCAACATTGAGAGTTCAGGCCTATAGGAGTCCGAAGCAAAACTTCCATTTTCCTTCACCATCTCCGTCTTATTCACACTCGTTCCTGCTGGAGACAATGCATACTCACTCTCTCATAGACTGCGGGCCGAATAGCTGCCACTAGACCGACCGAAGAATGCTTGTCACCCGAGCTCGCCCTCCTTTCATCATTACCAACGCCTACCAGTAATGATCTTGGCTCGGAATTAGTTATGTTCGCTGTAGCGGCTTCTACTGCGGACACCTCAGAACGATAATGCGGCATCACTACTGCACTCCCCCAATCTCTTCTGGGTGGTTACTCAGCGTACGACGCCCAGGCGGCAAGTTAGTACAGTGCGCAGAGCGCTTCTCTCCAACGGCACCTCAGCAAGCTGTTACGACACCCACATCGGCCCGCAGATCGCATCCTACTTCCAAACCCTGTTGGCTTGCACGGCTGCTGGGTGCTCGGGCACTCCGCCCGCTCAGCCTGTCTTAAGTACCGAGATCAACTCACGACGCACGGATGACCCCGAGGGAACGGAAACGACGACACCGGTGATAACTCCAATGACAGCGCCGATCAGAATGTCGATGATGATTTCCCATAGCGCTGCTTCACGGCCAACAGGGATACTTACAGGTGGTGCTGCACTGATGATACTCTTATGGGCAGCTGATATCATGTAATAGCAAATCAGACTTCGCTATGTGAGGGAGGCACCCGGCTATTGGATAGGGCCCACCCGGGATAATTGGGGAAAAGTCGCCGCATGTTAATCTATCGGCTGCTGTTGTCCTAGGGTAGGGTCGATGACTGGCTTATCTCTTTTACACGGCTCTCCCTTGGTGGGATTGTTGGCGATTCATTGTTTTACATCTGCAGTGCTCGTCTGCCTACTCGAAGCCCCTCTGGAGTGTGACAGCTTGGTTCGCCGTTTCATGCTTTACTCATGAATCTCACTGTTGCAGAGTTTGAAGTCCACAGCGGTTTCATTCTAGGTATTTTTTTTTTGAAGTTCCCCTCTGCCCATCTCGACCTTTTGGGCCACCCGAGTCGGGAACTTAAAACACCCAAGGTCCTGTTCGTGGTAGAATGAGCTGTATGCTTACCTAGAAAGCCATGTGGTGACACCCGTATCATCATGGTCAATGCGGAGATGCTGTGGATATGGGCATTTAACACACAGACGGATGGACAGCCTTAGGTAGGAGAAAAGCGTAGAAGTAAGGTGCTAGAGGAGGCGAGAGGTGGAGGGCAAGAGCGCTCGGTATAAATCCTCACATCTCAAAGGTGCTAGGTTAAAGACTTAACACCTTAATCGCTAAATACGACACTGGAAATGAGCCTCGCATCCGGTTCTGAACCTTGTTACATAGGTTATCCAACAAGATGAGCGGGTCGTATGAAATATGTGAATATTTGGAGTTAGTTTGGCTTCGATAGGAGACTGGTAGTTAAAGTAGATATCTCTGAATTGCCTAATCAGTACAAGATGCCATGTATAAGGTTAACCTTCTGTTCTTAGCCGCTTTTACAAGAGCACACACAAAATTTGTTAAAGACCTCCAAAAGGGTGGTTAGAATAGCCGTCAACGGTGATCTAGGGAGAATGATAAGTATTGCAAATGGCATCTTCCTGGAACGTAAGTCTCAAGATTCTAACGAGTCCATAAATCATTAGTGCAAATCAATCGCATATGCATGTACACAGTATATACAATAATTGGCCCGTCACGCTCCCATGTAGGCGGGTCACCCCTGCTTAGCGCATTTGCAAGCACGCGGCTGAGGGACCAAAGCCGTGACTTCAACTTTTCAGCCGCGGCCAATTTCTAACTCAATTGAAACTAACTGCCTCGTTCATCATTCATTCATTCATCCAATCTGCCCCGTCGCCAGACCCTTTCCACAAAGCAACTATCCAACGCACCGTCTAGTACTTTCCTTCCTTTGTCTGACATCCGATATCCTGGGGTCTCTTCATATTCAGCCGCAGTCGGTCGTACTGCGAAACTTTCCGAGATGGATCAGTACGATACGATGATGATGGACGGCGAGTCCCTGGGCCCGTCAGTCAAGATCTCAGCTGTAGGTGATGTCATGCAACAACAACACCACCCTTGCGATTGATCGCATAGAAATCATCAGATATCTCGCATCTAACCCATCGCTGATGACTTCCTGACGACGCGCAGGCAGACAACACGCACGTGAACTTCGAGCTGAGCAACGTCGACCTGTCCTTCGCGAACTCGCTGCGCCGCGTCATCCAGGCCGAGGTGCCGACCATCGCCATCGACCTCGTCGAGATCGAGGTCAACACGTCGGTGCTGGCCGATGAGTTCATCGCGCACAGGCTGGGCCTCATCCCGCTCGACTCGCGCGAGATCGACCAGATGAACTACTCGCGCGACTGCGACTGCGACCAGTACTGCGGCCGGTGCAGCGTGACACTGAGCCTGCACGCCGTGTGCAAGTCGGACGAGGTCATGAAGGTGTACGCGCGCGACTTCACCATCGGCCACGACCGGCCCAGCAACACCATCGGGAACCCCGTCATCACCGACCCCGACCACCAGGGCCCGCTCATCTGCAAGCTACGCAGGGACCAGGAGCTCAAGCTCACCTGCATCGCCAAGAAGGGCATCGCGAAGGAGCACGCCAAATGGGCTCCGACGGCCGCCGTCGGGTTCGAGTACGACCCCCACAACAAGCTGCACCACCTGGATCTGTGGTACGAGAACGATCCGGAAGCGGAATGGTTAGTGATAGTCCAAGTCCTCTCGGGAGAGAAATGTACATCATGGAAAGGGGACTGACAGGATGCTAGGCCGAAGAGCGAGTACGCAGCCTGGGAAGACCCGCCGGCGGAGGGAGAACCGTTCGACTACGACGCCGTACCGTCGAGATTCTATTTCCAGGTGGAGAGCGCAGGAAATATCGAGCCCGACGGCATCATCCAGGAGGGTATCAAGGAGCTGCAGCGGAAACTGGCGACCCTTATCCATGGCCTCGGCGAGAGCGACGCCATGAACGGCGACTACGAGGGCCCGAGGAGCCCCGACATGGACGGAGCGGCGACCGGATGGCAAGACCAGGGCTACACGACGCCCTACGGCAACGGCGGCAACGCGAGCGCGTGGGGTGGGGGCGCCGCCACCGCGTACGGAACCACGCCATACGGCAATTCTGGCTCCGGTGGGTGGAGCTAGAAACGGCTATTAAAGAAAGCTAGAGGGCCCCCCGGGGGGTTCCCACATATCCGGGCAGGCGTTCCACGAACGGCTGCCTTGTAATACTACTATATCAGAGGATGAGGATGACGCGATGCGACTCGAGCATATCCAGCGTAATCTTCCGACTCGATTGCCGCTTACAGTATGGAGTCCTGGGGGGGAAAATGCACGAAATTTGGGCGAATGATTTGATTGGCATATGCATACACGTTAGATCACAGAGCTACGCAGTCGCATCAGTTTTCGGGGACAAGGGACGGAAAGACAAAAGTCCACTGCAGCAAGGGGAGGGAAGCCGGTGCAATGCAGCGCAGGACCCGATTCGCGTCGTCGACTTTGTCTTCTATAAGCAAAAATAATATTACGAATAAACAAACGCCTGCGCTCTTCACGCAGCGTGATGATTTCGTTCCCCGTAACGCCGCCCTGATGCCAGGTATATATCCAGTGAGGTCTGCATGCCTCTCCGTCGTCTATCTATGCGTCATATGTGTCCAGACTGAACCGCGTAAAAACCTCCCCGACTCTAGTGCTAGTGTATCCGGCCGATTATACCATCAGCTGTCTATGCCCTTGAACTTTCTATAAGCGGTCCTGTGGGCCTCTAAGAATAGGAATGTACAGATCGTTTGCCTGCGGAGGGTCCACCGGTTAGTCACATCGTCCCGCCCGTCGCCCCTGAACTCGGAGTGGAGGGGGAGAAGGGAGGGAGAGAGAAATATCAACTTACGGGCCCAATCTCAAAAAGGCCGGGACCCAGCCCTTGAACATCCACCGGACCCCCTCCTTGGCGGAGATCTCGGTCAGCAGGTGAACGATGCCCTGCTGGTGGGAGGCGCTCATGACGCGGCTCTTGATGACATCGACGGGGGAGCAGATGGTGGTAGCGACGAAGCCGGCAAGCAGGGAGCTGGCGAAATGGGTGGCGGTAGTGTCGCCGAGCGGGGTGCGGGCCATGAGGAAGGCTTTGAAGCTGTCGTAGCTGGCGAGCTGGCTCGCGTTCATGAGGGCGGCGCGCATGCTGTTGGCGCCGACGCCGCGGAACCAGCTCCTCGGCCCCTCGTCGGCCAGCATGCGCCACATGCCGTGCAGGCCGTTGCGGTAGCCGAACTTTCGCCCGGGCGGGAGAGCGGCGTCCTGCTGCATGCGCACGTTGGTCACGTCGGCGGCGTTGCCAGAGACGCCGCCGAGCGCGCCCGACAGCGTCGAGAGGCCGATCAGCATGGGCAGCGACGGCTTGGCGCCCTCGGGCGTCGTCCGCCGCTTCAGGTCCTCGTACACGCCGAACCGCACCGTCGAGTACGTCATCTGCCGCAGCAGCGACGCCGTGAGCCCGCTGTACAGCCCGCGGACGCCCTCGCCCCGCACCACGTGGACGAACGTGCCGCTCATGTTCTTCGGAGCGTCGCCGGAGCGCAGCTGCAGGCGGACCTTGACTACACGACGATGACGTAGGAGGGTCTCTCGTTAGCCGGCCGGGTTGGTTATACACGGTGGCGTTCCGCTTGGAGTGGGGCACGTAAACTGTGCGCGGGAAACTACTACTCACCCAGATCCAGAGGATGCGTTACGCAGGCCGCCATGCTGCTGGCACTGCCCCCGAACCAGAACGGGTAGGGGATCTGTTTCAGGGCGGCGGCGGCCTTCTTCTCTTTCTCCGACTGCTTCGCGGCGGCAGTCAGAGTTGCTACTCGCGACTCGGCGGCGGAGGTCGTCGTCGTCTGAGCCATTGTTGCGGAGGAGCAGCTCATTGTCGCAAAAGGATATATATATATATATCCTATGGTGGACGGACGGGTCGATTTTTGATACGGCTGCTACTGCTGCTAGAGCATGCCTATGTCGAGCCGCAAATTCGGTTGAAGGAGAGGAAAGTCTGACTGACGAGAAATGATAGAGATCGCCGCGCCATAGAAGAGGAAGAAACCAGATGCACCACCGGCTTCTTAGGGCAAGTAGTCGGTCAGTCGGTCAGTCAGTCAGTCAGTCGGTCGGTCTGTCGGTCAATTTGAGCTCTCTCTCTCTCCCTCCTTTTGCAACAAAAAAAAAGCTCCCGTGGTTAATCCGGTGAAAGCTGCTTACTTAGTTAGACTGGCGACGAACAGTTCAAAGTTCGGACAAAGAACTTGACGTGGGTCGGCGGGCGCCGGTAATAATTTTTCGAGCGGGTGTTCCTTGATGCCATCCACCCGCCCCCTGCCAGCGCTTCGGTGCAGATGAAATCGATTAGCGTTTAGCCGCTTCCCCAGTCGTAACCGCGGTGTCGGACCTCTCTTTTCTTTTTTCCCAATTGACTCATGTCATCATGCATGCCAAGATTGGTAGTTCCATAGATACATATGCAAACGGTTCTTGTCACGGTGCATCTGCAGGCTGGGAGTTTGGAGTTTCCAATCGGTTGTACGTACCTACAGATATGTACAAAGGAGCACGGGGCAATCGGGGCAATCGGCGCGACCCCCACCCCCACCTTCAATGTTTATCTTATCCTTATCGAGCTGTGGGGGTTGAAAGCCACTTTTTGGCAACAACCTTGAATGGTAAACCACTTTTTGAAAGTGGTTGCGAATTGATGAACCTGACGACGAGGACTGCCGCGACAGCTTCACCTCGACGACTCATCCCCGCATTGCAAGCCAACATGTGGGCGGCCAGGCTCGGTTCGGCTATTAGCTGTACTGGAAGGGCAAGCACCTCGCTTTTGAGAGGTCCAAGTCGCTTGAATACTACCATAAGCCGGCAGATAGATCGCCGAAGGTTATTGTCGTCGGCAGCAGGTTGGTCCAATTGAATGAAGCTCAAAGTGAAGCAAGCAGCAACTCCTGTCCTGACAAGTATCAAAAGCTGCTTCAGCCACACAGCAACCCGAAAAGGAGCGATTCACAGAGATCAATGGCACTAGATACAATACGGATTCTTGGTTCAACGTGCCCCCGAATATCATAGAAAGGATCCCTCGCCGGTTGCATCTCCAAAAAGACCACCCGGTGTCTATTACCCGTCAGATCATCGAGTCCGTATTCCCATCGCCCACGTACAAATATCACAACGACTTCAACCCCGTCGTGTCCACACATCAGAATTTCGATTCCTTGGGTTTTCCCAAAGATCATCCTGGTAGAGCCAAGTCGGATACATATTATATCAATGCCGACACGCTGCTACGAACACACACCAGCGCACATCAAGCAGACACCTTCCGAGCCAACCTGAGCGACGGCTACCTAATAAGTGCCGACGTCTACCGCCGGGATGAAATCGACCGAAGTCATTACCCCATATTCCACCAGATGGAAGGCGCGCGGTCGTGGGATCGCGCTAAGGTCCCCAATGGCGACGTCGCCGCTCAGATCTGGTCGGACGTAGAAAAACTCCCGACCCACAACATCGACGTCCAGGACCCCAATCCACCGTTTCACGAGGACAGAAACCCCCTGCAGGCCGCCCACCACTCGCCGGCTGAGGCTGAGGCCGTCGCTGCCCACCTGAAGAAGTCGCTCGAGCTCATGGTTGTCGAGATCTTTTCACGCGCCGGGGCCGCCGCCCGGAAAGCCGACCCCCACTTCGTCGACGAGCCCCTCCAGGTGCGGTGGGTCGAGGCGTACTTCCCCTTCACCAGCCCCTCCTGGGAACTCGAGGTCTACTACAACGGCGACTGGCTCGAGGTACTGGGCTGCGGCGTCGTCAAGCAGGACCTGTATATCAACGCCGGGGTCCCTGGCCAGCTGGGCTGGGCGTTCGGTCTGGGCCTCGACCGCATCGCCATGCTGCTGTTCCAGATCCCGGACATCCGGCTGTTTTGGTCGCAGGACAGGCGGTTCTTGAGGCAGTTCGAGGGCGTGTCGGACGACCTCGACGCGCTGCGGCCCTTCAAGCCATTCTCCAGGTACCCGGGCTGCCCCAAGGACGTGTCGTTCTGGCTGGGGTCGACGACGTCTGCGGCGGGTGGGGGCGGCAGCGCGCCCGGCCCCCAGGACTTCCACGAGAACGACCTCATGGAGATCGTGCGCAGCGGCGCCGGCGACGCCGTCGAGGACGTGCGCCTCGTCGACGCCTTCACCCACCCCAAGACCGGCCGCCGCAGCATGTGCTACCGCGTCATGTACCGCAGCCCCGAGCGCACGCTCACCCACGCCGAATCAAACGAGCTGCATAACCGCGTCTGCCGGTCCCTCGTGAAAAAGCTCGGCGTCGAGATCCGGTGATGTGATGAGGTAACGCTCTCGTGTCTTCGTCACGGACGCCCTTTGGGAGGCCGGCGACAGATGTGCCATTTGGGTGAGCTAGCTGCCTACTTAGCCCAAGGGCGGTGCAGGACCGACCTGGGCCTCTGGGGCGGTGGTAGCATCGCGATACCGGTGTCCCCGGCTTTCAGGCTCAGTCACAAAGACGTAAGCTGTCGAGCCATTGCCGATCTTACTCTGCTGTTGTATAAGCGGCTGCGCAATGTTTTGAAAACTCCCCTCCGCATAAAGCATGTACGTAATCAGTCCTATGCCCTCGGTTGCGAATTATGCACAGTAGTAACTTGTAATAAGTGGACTTGAGTGCCGAACCATACTACTGTATATGCTTTAAGACTTTTATGGGGCGAATTTTTCTCAGGTTAGCGTGATTGCCGCTCCTGTTACTGCTGTGCATGATTCGCACCCGAGGATATAGGAGCCCCACAGACCGCAGCCACCTAGTAAGCGCACATAGTTACATGAAGCATATCGAGATGAAATCCCTTACGTACATCTCTGTTCTATGAAACTATATGGATAGGCGACATGAAACATGGATTGGTTGAATAGATAAACCTACCACGCACTCTGTCGTACAGGCATGTTTAACATCCTAGTCAGGTATTCTCCATGAACTGACCTTCTCGGGCTCTATATGAATCAGAACTTCCATACAGCAATAGCGTAGAACTGACGCCATAGGGGCACCTGACAGGGATATTAATATTCGGCCTGATACCAGTAGACGCAAACAACCTCCACGGTTGCGGCTGAGCAGACAATGCTACACGCGATCTGCTTTACTGGGGGGTCCATTCTTGCATACGATGATGTTAAGCCTATGACATCCACGTTTGGCTGGTGGTTGAACCGCGAGATGAAGTTTCCATGGTCTTTCATAACCATAATACAGGGTTCGCGTCGGTGCTTCAACTACCGACCCGGAGCTAAGGCCAGTCATGTTGTTCTCCGGCCCTTCGTAAGCGGGTTGGCTGGTGGTGGCTATGCAAAAATAATTTTCTTTCTCCCCTCAATTCTTAAACCTACCAAGCGTCGGATGGGAGGAAAAGCGGTCGGCCATCCCAAGGTATCAATTGACCCGGTGATTCCCCGCGATCGGCAAGATCAGCCAATTGACGGCTAGGTTCCTAGGTTAGCTCCGGCATGTAAGGGTACTGCGAAACGATAAGTCTAACACGGCGGATCTAGATCTACTGCATAGAGCCGTTTCAACAAAACTTCGGAGGGTCGGGCTTTTCCCCGTATTACCTGCCTCACTCAGTCATGTCGCGGGCCAAGCAACATGGAGCGGAGCCGGGACGATACGAGGAAGGCTGAGTCTTCTTCGGTTTGCCTCTCTGGGTCTTATAGTAAGCAGGTCGTGGACAAAATAATTGTCATACCTTACTCTTACCCCCTTGAACCTCAGCATATGGTATCAATAACTCATTTTATATCTGCCGAATTCGGAATATATTACTTAATAGGTTAATGAATAAGGAAATCGGCAACATCAATCACCTTTTTTTAAGCGTTTTGGTTGATTCTCTACAATCTTTGAAACTGTTGCAGCAGAATAAGTTGCTCTGGATTAATGTGGGGATGTGTCAATTATTTTTCCATGACCTATTAAGGTTGGTGGCGCGGGTCCAGATTGAATACGGTGCCTAACCTAACTTATGTGTAAGTATGAAGTTAAACGTGTTTGTATGTGGCTTCAGTGCGATTGGTCCCGGCAGAATGGACGAAATGGAGTATCGGAAACCTACATATGGCATATTCATCGTACGGATTCCTGCGTCTCCGACTCCCCGAGCTCGGCTCGTCTGTTGAGTTCGATGCTGGTGATGCTGTGGGCAGGCAATGACCGGAGGCCCAACCAAGGAGGGCTGTGCAGAAAGCAAAACCTCCGAGTGGCCATCGAGAACTTTGCTCTGGAGATGCGCCACTCGTCGTTGCATAGTTACGTATAAACGACGCGTTTCGAATGCTAGGCTATTGACCACAACTTTGACCGCCAAGTACAATGGCATCCGTCATCACGGCCAATAGGCTAGAAGTATGGAATTATTTCCCCAGCCTTGTGATGTTTTGTCGAACCCATGTTTTAGAGTGGGCTCGCGTCAAGATACGCTACTGAAGTAATCGGTGGAGTATATCCATTGATATATGTAGGTCTGCGGAGCTACATGCTGTCGCTGGGGAAGGGATCGGCGCTTAGGACAGATAACAAGCGGTCTTACGCAACGTGTACCGGCAGCGGATGTTCTGCCAGCTCATGTGATGAAACTTACTCAGCATGTCAAACACTCGTGGCGATTCCACAAGGCACGATAAACCCCGTGATATCCGAGTCAGCAACAAATGGTCGACCTTCGGTTCCGGAGGGCGCAATACGGGAACAGCCCGAGGGAGACACTACTGTAATGGCACGGGGACGGACAAAGCCCTGTCTTCGAGAGAAAGTACCGCTGCGCCTTGGAAAAGGTGGGTAGTGACATAGCCAGCTAAACTCCGCCTATCCCCCAGCCTTGACAGCACGAGGCGAGGCAGCACATGCTACTGTGTACTGTAGAGTTACCTACCAACAAGGCTTATGATATGGCTTTAAACTAACAAAGAGAGACGGCGGGATGTTGCCGAGATGGACGACAATGAACGCATGGGGCATCCAATGAAATGAAAAACCAAAACGAATTGATACCACCAAGGTAGGTAGGTATATATCGCTGTCGTATGAACTGGCCAACTGCAGCGCCGCTTTTTTACCCCACACTCTACTGTTTATTACTGTTGCGTCACTGGAGGAGAGATACCTATCCGAAATCCAGAGCGTCCAATCTCCTTCCCTCACCTGCCTCTTTGATACATATTCATCAGTACATCCTGATTAGTATGGAGAGGTGAAGAGAAATGGGTTCAATGCTTGGTAGACGAAGGCCCCCGCGCACGCCTTAGCCGCCCTCGAAAGTCCGTCCTGTTAGAGGTGCCCCAAGAGCTAACTTTTGTTGTTGGTCGTTTGTTGTCAAAGGACCAAGGATGGCTGAGTATGTTGGCTCGAAGCCTCGAGATGAGAAGAAAGAAATTAGATGATGCCCATCGATCCGGAAAGGCGAAAAGACTGATTGACTGCCCAGCTCTTCAGTGGCATCGCCGGCGCAATCTAGGCAGGCTCAGCATGACGAATGTCTTGTCGGTGGCCACATACCCAGTAGAGTAGCTACATACAATGAGAGGGGATTGATTGCACAGCCACACGGCCTCCCAAATGCTTTGAAATTGACAACAAAAAAAAAAGTCTGGCAGTCTGGCCAAGCCCGCCAAGTAAACCCGGCTCTCTATCGGGATACTAGGTAAGACCTTGCATAAGTGGATGTGCACCCTTCCGGTCACAAGCTCCAGGCGGTCCGAGACCCGCCGCCCCTCAGCCGGAACAACGATTTACGACTGGAAATCCATGGAAATCCAAATGCGCCAGGTGAGAGAAGGTACCCAAAACATTCTACTAAAGTTGTCGTAATTGAGGCGCAGCAACCGCCTAAAAGTCTATACATACAAACCCAACTCCAACACTTCTTGACACACAAGTTTACATCCCTCATTCCTCTTCCTACCTACAACCTACAAATAAACCACCACGACCAACAACTCTCAGAGTCTACAGATCTCCATACAATAACAGACACGCAGATATATTCGACGATAGCAACATCCGCCAACATGTCTGAGACGTCATCAACGCCAACGTCGCCATCCTTACCTGCGCGGCCTAAACACCCTCGCCGAGGATCGTCCAAGGCCCCATCCCTCTCGCTAGACCTGTCGAACCTGCCACCGCTTGTGCAGCCGACGCCGCCCACGAATACGCTGCTGTTCACGAACCTGAACGACCTCGACATCTTCCGGCCGGAAAACTTGCAGGCGATCCGGGATCTGATCTCGCAGACGGCGCCCGTGGCGACGTGGGCGCCGCTGAAGTCGTTCCGGCGCATCGTGGTGTCATTCCCCGACGAGCAGGCCGCAATTCGCGTGCGGTCCATCTGGGACGGCGAGGCCATCATGGGCGAGCGGTGCCGCGTCTATTTCGGCCAGCACACACCCCTCAGCAACCACCCGGGCGGCCGGAACGATCCCAAGCACCACCTCGAGCTGCCCGACGCCGGCAAGCTGTTCTTCATCAGCCCGCCGCCCTCACCGCCCCACGGCTGGGAGATGCGCCTCGAGGACGCGCCTAACAAGCAGGTGCACGCCGAGGACCTGGCTGACGCTCTCGCCAAGTTGCGCCACCACCAGGACCCCGCCTCGGCCATCTCGGGGGATATGCCTTCACCCGTCTCGCCCGCCACCACTGCCGCGGGCGACGGCGCCGGCGGCCAGCAGCAGCAGACCCGCGCCACCCGCAGCCGCAGCAGCACACTCATCTACATGCCCCAGGAGCACGGCGGCAGCCCTATGCTACCCGCCATCTCGGTCGACGACATGACGGACGAGCCGGCGGAGATAAGCCCCTTCCCCGCGGAGAAGCCCATCCCCGCGCACACCGCGAGGCCGCCCGTCGAGCTCATGACGGAATGAATTTTCTCTTCTGCCTCTCCGGAGGCGTTGTGGTCGGTTCTTTCAAAAAGAAAAGGTTGCATTTTACTCAAAAACGAAGTTCTTGCATGTACGATATGGCGGCAAAATACCAGCAAATACCGGCGTTGATTGGAATTGGGGTGGCTGCTAAGCTAGCAGGTCCACCAGGCATTGATTGGATGGTCGGGACATCATCAGTGTTGTTTTTGTGTCTTCCGTGGCATTGTCGTATGGCGTTGGACCGGTTCACCGTGTTGTGCATAGTGGGCCGCTATTGTTGAGGGAGGGCATAATGGTCCTGTTGCGGCTTTGGGTGGGTGTTCGGCGGAGGAAGGGGTATATACTGTTCCACATGAACATACGGTTCTACAGTAAATGACAAAGATTTGACACGATTCCTGAAACTCATACGCCGTATTTGCAGCTCTTGGAGATATATGCCTGCTCGTATCTACTTCCATTCCCAAACAGTAACGTTAGCTAGACGGTTCAATACAGGTTGGCTTGCCAGAATATAATATCAGTCCGGAAGAGCTGCAGCGCATAGTAACGGCCTTCGAATGTTGTTATATTTATAAAGGCGCACGATGCTGCCGACGACGAAGGTAATCGCAGCTCGAGCCGTATAAAACGGAAATATATCCCCCCTTGGCCCAATACATCGTAAAGGGCGACGGTTGCGCCTTTCAAGGGTAGCAATGTAGCCAGACGGCCCGGTTCGGTCGAGTTCATCACTGCCTCTTCGGCCTTACAAGGCTGGCTCAAGCTCCTACTACGCATATCGACGACACTATATCGACGACCCTATATCTCCTCCGGGACTTGCACCTTGAGCGGGCCATTACCGGTGCCCTTTGCGGACATCCTTACGCGGCCCTTCACAGCCTATCCGGTGCGACCAACCTCCTATACCTCAGATGAGATATTTACAGGCCACTTGCAGCCCGGCGGCGGTCCCTCCTTCCCATCTCAGCTAACGGCCCAAGGAACGATGAGACGGACAACGCCCCTTACACTAACCCACAACCCCGTTCCCACGATAGCAGTGGCGAGCAACAATGAGATGAGCGCCGTCCGCTCGGTGCGGGACGTCTTCCGCTTGGAGTCCGGGGCGATAGCCGAACCCGGCCCCCTTTGCGTCGCCGGCCTGTCAAACGATGGGACGTATTTCAGCGGAAATTTGCTCGTGTAGCCGAGGCCGCCTTTCGACTTGTCGTGGATGAAGGCTTGATAGAGGATATGCCGTACAAGCTGTGTTTGTGGCGTTAGCTACTCCAGGGATAGATATGGGGACGGGGGTGAAGAGCTTCGGCCATCTCTGCTTGGATTTGATTGGGTAGAATAGTCCGGTGCGGTGAGAGGTAATCCCAAGAGACCGACTGATCCTGGATAGGGAGGCTGTAAATCAGATCGCTCGCTCACTCACCTTGATGTTCCGCTCGTCCAGCCACGGCACGCTACGATTCACATAGCACGTCACCGCAAAGAAGATGCACTGCCCAAGCACGAGAGCGTAATAATACCACCCGGGCCAGCCGACCTCGAGCGCCCGCGCGACCTCGGGGCCGTTCAGCCACCAGACCTCGGCGCAGAGGAACTCGCGCGACGCGTACGTGGGCGGCTGGCTCGCCAGGCCGTCGAGGATGTTGTTCGCCAGCGCGGCCGACCTGCTCGTGGGCTGCATCTCGGAGACGATGAGGCTCTCCATCATGCGGCGCGCGGAACCGGGCGTCGCCAGCCAGTCGTGCGGCGCGCCCATGAGGTACGCGACGTAGCGCCAGAGCGCGAGGTAGTCCTCGATCTCCCCGGGCCGCATAACGATGCCTTGCCGTGGCAGCCCGATCCAGATCACCTCGCACGCGAACTCGTTGATGGTGCCCACGCAGTCGAGGTCACTGATGGGCACGCCGAGGGTGCGCGCGTCGTAGTAGGATGGGGACCCCGGGCGCGATGCCGCCACGGCCGCCTGGATGGCGAGGATGCGCCGTCGCACACCCGCGTGCAGAAGCCGCACTCGCACCGAGTCCTCGAACCCGGCGCCTCCGGGCCGGATCGACGCCACGTCCCGGTGCACGTCGAGCGTGTGCTGCATCGTCTCGAGCAGGCGCCGCCGCACGGCGTCGACCCCGAACCCGCCGGTGCGGTCGAGCGTCTCGACGGCCCGGCCGCTCGTCATGCCGCCCAGGAGCCCCACGAACGTCAACTAGTTGACTCAAGTCAGCGGACGCGTTGGGGTCTGGTTTGGTGCTTCCTGTGGAGAGTAGTAGTAGCTTGAACGCACGGTCATGAGTACCGGTCCAGCGTATCGGAAGAACACTTTCTGTCCCCTCTCCACCTGCTCCCAGTCCACCCATTCGGGAACGGTATGGATCTCATCCCACAACCGGCCGACCTTCGGTTCGGTAGCAGCATGTTCCCGCAGTAACGCGTAGAGATCCCGATGCTTCTGCTTTTCTCCATCGGGTTTAGTTGTAGCCTCAGTACCATCTTGCTTAGGAGCAGCTGTGAAGGACGGTGGAGGAGATATCTCATCTAGCCTCTCAAGGCATTCGGTTGCGACGACGTCGTACGTATGGATAAGGGGCTCTAAGTCTTTTGGTTTAAGGTGCTCTGGAGTCCAGTTGAACTTGAAGCCCCAGTGATTACGCCAACCGTACTTATCATCGGGAATTTCCTGTCGGCCCATGTCGTGAATAATGGGTATACTAACTCTCCAGCCCACAAGGCCGATGGGTCTCTGATAAACTAAGATTGCGGGTGATACGGAAACGATGTAACAGAAATAAAATAATTAAGTGTTACAACACTGGAGGTAAGAGATGGCCACATTAGAGTCGTAGTTAGATGCTAATGGGCGATCTACGCATGATATATCTAGAATTTGAGGAATAGGCAAACATTGCATTGAAAGGCAAAAGAGGGGGGCGTGAAGTACCGAGGCGTTGATTATTATACCTTATTGACGTGGACCTGACATGACAGCATGCATGATTGTTACCCCAACCTGTGCCGATAGCAAGTCTATTAATTACCGTATACGGAGTGGGTAATCGTAGGAACGTTGACGTCGTGCTGGGAGACCCTGACTGGGAAGGCGTAAGAAAAGGGGGGGGGGTTTGGCCAAGATATGGAATCCACATTTCCCCCACACTGATTCTACTAGACACCAACCGGTGTGGACGGAAGCTTGGGCCATTTTTACCCGCGCTTCTGGAGATTTTCGAGTAAAATGTTTAATGTTGTACCTGCCTGCCGACTTGGATAAATTTTCCACATCGCAAGCTTCGAAGGTGACTGATGCATACGACGCTTATCATGAGGTGTTCTTGCCACACATCGTCCCTACGAATATTTGTTCAGAGCCTTACAGGGCTTCATATATCATATCCTGCGGTCGCACGTTCTGCGCAGCTGCATCGAACAACTTTTGCTGCATCCCAAATACGGCAACGCCACCTCACGCGACCATTCAGCGCTGCTGGGACTTTACGCTCCTCGGAAGTAACATGGCAACCAGTAGCCGCCGACATATCAAATTCTGCAGGTGAAAAGCGCCAGGATGGCCCAGAAAAGCCCGATAACGCGGCGAAGGAAGAGTCGCCCGATTCGACAATCAGCGCCTCTGCTGGTGACCTCGACCAGGCGAAGCAGCATGGTGTGATCCTAGACCTCTCGCCAGAGTCGCTCGATTCGATAATTGCGAATCTCAACCGACAGTCGAACGACGACTCGGCCTCGTCTGACGGACCTACCGAATCAGGCACCCGCTCCAAGCCCGAGAAGCCGGCGATCGAGTCGAGCAAGCTGAAGCGACGCAAGATCATAAAGGAGGGGCCCAAGGGCGGCGCGAAGAAGGGCGACGCGATAAATGCGGAGCCCAAGAAGGAACCCTGGCAGATCCAGAAGGAGGTGCTAAAGCAGAAGTTCCCTGAGGGCTGGCAACCGCGCAAGCGGCTGTCGCCGGACGCGGTGGAGGGGATCCGGGCGCTGCACGCGCAGTTCCCCGAGGAGTACCCGACGAAGGTGCTGGCGCGGCAGTTCGAGGTGTCGCCCGAGGCCATCCGGCGCATCCTCCGGTCCCGCTGGCGGCCGTCGCCCGAGGAGGACGAGGAGCGCCAGCAGCGCTGGTTCAACCGCGGCAAGCAGATCTGGAGCCAGATGGCCGCCCTCGGCCGGAAGCCGCCTAAGAAGTGGCGCCGCGAGGGCATCGTCCGCGACCCCAGCTGGAACGTCAAGAGGGGTCCCCGCACTGAGTGGCCGTACATGCCGCATCGACCGCCGCAGCCGGCGGAGGAGGAGCCTTCGAAGGAGGACGAGGACGAGGAAGTGAGTCCACAGCGGAAGTTGTCCGAGACTCTGTTATGAGAAGACTACGATGTCGTTCAAGGCGGTTCCAGTTTGCCGCGGAGAATATGGGCGAAGTGTTGTATTAATCCTACAAACGTTATATAACGGATTGGATATCGTCACCCTCTTTCCCTGTACGTTCTTTCAAAGTACTGCTAGACTGCTATCTCGTTGTGAAGCCTTATATCAGCCCAAGACCAATCTCCACAGAATAGGGTCAGTCAAAGGTGTTAAGACGAAGCCATGAATATGAATCAAATCCCATCCAACATTCCGACATGACAGCCATGAAAATGCTTGTATTATGTTGTCAAGTCCAGCGGAACGGATCAGTTGAAGCCCGGGGACGCAAATGCCATCCAACAATCCTATAGCAGGAACCTTATTGGCAGGCTTAACAAATCACACATGTAATAGCTCTGGATATCCATTCGATCTAAGGCGAATTGACTGGTACTGATAATCTTATACCTGCGGGTCAAGCCGAAGCACAGGAGCTAAAAAAGAAAAGATCCGAAAATAGCCCTCGGATCCCTTTCCGCCTTCAATCAGATACAATTTGCAAGATCCTTTCATGAAAATCCCATAGTATATCGCTTATCGTGCTTTGCTGTGGTGGGGTGCCCCCTTGAACCATTCTGCCAAGCCAAAGAGTCTGTGCTCCATAACATGGTTACACCGCAGTTGCATGCGTCGGACGGGATCTGGTTTTCACCTCTTTGCCGCACCCCTACGAAGTAACCTCAGGTGGCCGGGTTCCAGAAAACAAAATAGCCGGCAGCCGACATTCATGTAGGTAGAGGGCAACCGTACAGAAAACAGCCAATAATACTAGACCACCAATGAAAGTAAAAACTCTAAAGTGTGGGAAAAGGGGGTCCAATTGATAAAATCGATGAATGACGGGGTGCAGACCGTGTGACGTTCAAATTCGACCTGCAGATGCTGGCGGCTCAGGGCCACCCACACCGCCCAAGCGACGAAAGCGGCAGTAACGCTAAAGCCCAGGCGACCAATCAACTGACGGTGGCTTATTCAATACGGTTTAGCCGATTATCCCCCTCCCCCCGGTTCAACAATCACCCCTGGAGCCCAGGTCAAAGCCAAGGAGAAGCTCCCATTGCGTCCCCACATCCTGGCCTCACTTCAGAAAAAACAAATTGAAAGCAAAACCGGAGCTAGCACCGACCCTCGCTCTTTCTTCTTGGGCTTCCTCCCAATATGCGGCGAGTGTTGATCGTGGGTGATCGACCGCTACATTATTCCTCCTCCCTCTCAATATCCCAAGGAGTCGGCCGGGATTGAGCTTTCGTCACTTCCCTTTCTATCAGCTGCAAGACAATTTACGCGTCTATCAGAAGGAGCTGCTTATAGCGTTTTTTGACCATTGTTGCAGCAGGGGAGGGAATTCTTCCCATCTTTATGTCGTTAGACTCTTCACGTTGACTGCTTCCGTCCATACCTCGGACCTCCTGCTGCTTTAGATCATAGCTCTCTCTAGCTTTCTTTCAACCTTTCTTTGTGCGCTCCTTTCCTTACATCTATCTATACATACCTACATACTTCGTACCTACTATACATGCCTGCCTTACTTACCTACATATCCTGGACCTTTGTAAGCGTCCAGACTACCTAATGAAGAATTAAGCCATCTAACTCTTAATTGAATTCTTCCCTTCACGTCACTGTAAGTCAAACAGGCCTACTTAGTACGCAGAGTGAATGACTTATTGTCGCCTACTTGAGGTGCCCCCGTTGACGTGGGTTTCAGCCTTTACACAATACCTTCTACTTCTTTTGAAGGTCAAAGAGAATATACAAACCAGTAACCTTTTGGTAATTCCGGCTTCAGGCTGATACGTTGGGACGTATCCGCCGCCTTCTCTAATATCAGTCATTCGCATCCCCCCATGCCTTTCTACCTACGTCGATTGTCTCAGACCTCTACGCAATCAGTGATAAAGCAAACACTTCGCACCTTTTCGGTCATTTATTACTCTGCTACAGGTCCTAGAGTGTCAATGGCGAGAAGATGGCCTCAACCCCGACAAACCGGTTGAAACTGACGCCATCCAACTCGCCCTACCTTCCTCGCTCTACCCCGAAGTCTCCTCTCCCCCGCGGTAGGACTAATCCCGATCCCCGTCTATCCTTGAAGCGAGTTATCGGAACTACTTGCGCCTCACCCACCGGCTTCGATGCAGCGCAATCATCCTTTGCCTATGTTGCGGGAGGCGCCGTCGTCGTAGTTGATGTGGATGGAGAAGAGTGTTCCCAACGTTTCTTCCGAGCTCGCCCGACTGCCGTCCCAGTACATAGCACCTCCGCAGCTTCCTATTCACCCTCGACACCCTCGGCAACACCGAAAGCGAATGACAGTCGAGGCCGGGTCTCCCTAAGAGAGTCAACATTCGGTTCGCTTGACCACTCTGAATTCCCGGCATCTAAGACGTGGACAAGTAGAGAACGAATCAAAGCTGCCACATGTGTAGCGCTGAGTAAGGAAGGGAGGTTCTTGGCGGTGGGCGAAACCGGATACGCCCCTCGAGTACTTATTTTCAATCTCGAAGATAATTCATCCGATACGCCGCTAGTATCAATAAGCGAGCATACCTACGGCGTTACGGCCGTTGCTTGGTCGCCTGATTCCAAGTACCTCGCCTCTCTCGGCTCCGCCAACGACGGGTTTCTCTACGTGTGGAAGATAGACCCGCGGACTGGCGCCGCCAAGTTGTTCCAACAGAACAGATGTACTTCGTATGTGCGCGGTATGGTCTGGGTGGGCAACAGCCTCGTCACTTTGGGCGTACGCCATGTTAAGGTATGGAGGGTAGAAGAGGGACCGCGGCCAACATCCCCTACCAAACCTAAGTTCGCCGCGGAAACGAGCCCCTCTCAGAAGACACTTCCAGGCCGCAACGTTCTACTCGGTAACATGATAGAAACGACTTTCTCATGCGCGGCAGCCATCGACGAAACAAAAGCCATCATCTGCTCGGAGACGGGCGACGTATGCTTGTTTGATGATACTGGTAAGCAGATGAAGTTGACCAAAGTACTTGAAAGTGGTTTTGCGACAACCTGCGTTGCCATATCTGGCAATTCGGTTCACCTCGGTGGAAAATCAGGCGGCTTCAAGACCTTAGACTTGGCGGCTATCATGAGTGGCTTTTCAGATTGCGTTCAAGGGAGTCGCGAGACGCCTGAAGGGCTGGTGGCTCTGGGCTTCGTCCTGGAGAGAATGGTGAGGATTGATACCAAGCACTCGATTCACATTTCACGGCACGGAATCAAACACGACGAAAAAGATACCAGTTCGGCAGCAATTCCTATTTCGGGACATGGAGAACCGATTCTAGGGGTTGAGGTACTTCCTCAGCCCAATGGCTCAGGTGCAGTCTTCTGCAGCTGGTCTGGGTCGGGGCATGTCATATTGTGGGACACCAACGGAAAGATTACATCGTCATTCGACGTACCACTTGAACAGACAACTTCCGAGAGCGATGCAGATTCGGCCAACCAACTGACCGTCGCGCGGCTAACTTCAGGAGGCAAGTTCTTCGTCACCGGTGATAAGCTGGGTATCCTGAAGATCATCGACTTCTCGACGAAACAATGCCTCTCGGCTTTGAAAGTGCACTCTTCGGACTGTCAGTCCATCACAACCTACGAGGACGAGTCAAGGTTCTTGATTGCGTCGTGCGGTCGGGACCGCACAGCACAGCTCATACGTCAAACGTCAGATGGAACGTTCGAGCTTTTCCAGACCTTAGAATTTGCTGCCAAAGTGGCACAAGTTCTCATCCCATCAGCCGACAAGCTCATAACCTGTGCTCTGGACAGGTCAGTCCAGATTCATGAACTAGTCACAAAAGAAGGCGACTCGGATGCCATAGCAGCCATTGCTCCGAAGGTCTTGCCCCTCAAGGCGTCGCCGATATCCATGACGATGGCTCCTGATGGGAAGACTATCTTCGCTTCATCTCTAGACCGATGCATTAGCCTCTATAACATCGAGAGTGGAAAGCTTTCAAATACGTTTAAGTGCACTGATGAAAACGGCGTCGAATCTGTAGTTCTGGACTCTCTCATTACCCGTTCGGCAGCGGACAGCGAGCCTGCTTTCCTTCTCGGCATTTCAAACACGGACAAATCTATCAGAATCTATAACGCTCAAACAGGGGAATTCCTAGATCGTGAATGGGGCCACACGGAGGGCATCAACGGCGCGGCGCTTATTGAAGATGAGGACGGCAAGAGGAAGATAGTGAGCGTTGGGTCCGACGGAACTATCATGATTTGGGAGATGGACCTACAGGATCAGGCACCTGCCTCTGCCGGTCGAGATTCGTCACCTGAAAAGGACAATGTGGTCCTAGGTCGGCCCACTCTAAGGCGTGTCCTATCTAAGGCCGAATTAGCTGAATTCCAGCGACCTTCGCAAACCAACAGCGATCGACGATCACCAAATACAGGGCGACGGTCACCCCCGAGAACGCTCCTTAAAAAAAGATCGCAATACAACCTCGGTGGCGTAGCCTCGCCGAAAACGTCGGTAACTGCACTCCAATCGAGTCCAGCTTCGGCAGTCGCCGACTCCACACCTTCCCGGCGGGTCTCGGACGACAGCCGTTCGGGTAGCCCCCCAGCTAGCCCTAAGCCGAGAGGGACCAGGCGCCGCCCCTCGTTACCATCTATGAATTCAGCGAGAGGCAAAAGCTCCAACAACTTGAGGGGGTTTGGGTCTCTCAATATGTCAACCGAGCAAGCTTGTCGCACCCTGCGGGCATATCGGAAGAAATTATCATGCAACGATCCGATCAGTCAGGACCTTCTAGCCGAGCTGGATCAAGAACTTCGCCTTACCGCTGTTGCCTTGGGCGACAGAGCGACGCGGAGCAAGGCAATGAGCGACAGCGTACTTAGTGGGCTGCTAGATCAGTATTCTGAGCGTCTGGTGAACCTCCTCGACGAGAAACTGAAGCTCAGCTTCCCATCTCTCGCAGAACGGGAACCCGACTCCCCGGGAAGGGCGTCTCAATCGTCGGTAGCAGAATCTAGCAGTGGCTCGACATGATCCGAACCTTCGTTTGCTAGTCATATTTTCCTTGTATTATTATCGAAGATCGGGTGGGTGCATCAGGTGACACGGCTGGGATACGTAGATCATGACAGAGTAAGGGTGCGAAACCAACGCCCTCCGCTGTCAGGTTCGGTGAAGGCATCCGGGGGAAAGGGAAAGCAGGCAACTCGACATGTCATCATCATCACCAACATCATCTTTCATTCATCACTAATTTTATCATGGGAACGCCCCGAGACAGGGAGGCCAGGCAGGCATCACCGCACCGGCGTTTACGGCTTTTAGACACGGGAAAAGACACCTTTTATTTGTCGTTTTTGATATTATCGACATGATACCACTCGGCGGGCGAGAAAGGGAGGGAGGCAGGGGCGGGCTGGATACCGGCGTTACAGGCAGGCAGGCAGGGGTTTCAGTCAAGCGTGCGCCGTCTCTTTCCGTCGTGCGTGTGCGCCCATGTGGTTAGATGGGATTCCCTCCCCTAACTGGAGGGAGAAGAGGCGTGCGCTTTGTACCATAGCAATCAACCTTTTATTACTTCGCTAGACAGAGTCGGTAGACCGCAATCGTCGCCTTTGGGTTTACTATCTAACTATATGGGTGCTGTGTGCCTCGTCGTGCTCTGCTGTGCTGTGTCGTGGTCGAGATGGGGGGTGGGCCGGTGTGTCCTGGTGGGGATCTCGGTTGGTTAATTGGTTGGTGGCGCCCGCGACTGCGACTTCCCGAGGCATGGAGGCACATGGGCTGGAGAGTAAGGGGGTCGGTGTTTCTAACGTCTATCCCATAATACCTACCTAGTGCTTGAGCGGCGGTGGCAGGAGGAAATGGCTTGACTCGACCTAGTCTTATACACTTGGCATACACAGGACCGAAATAGTATCGTGTCTTGGTTGATCAAACCGTGGGATCCCGGGTATATTTATAACAGTACACTCTAGGCTTCGCGCAGGTAACACTGCCGAGGCATCTTGCGCCCGTTACTGTTTGAATACCTACTAAGCAGGTAGTCGATATCTGTGTGGACAGTCCGGATGCCCGAAAGTGGCTGCAATGTAAAAGCGCCCAAATTACTGTTTACTCGCCTGCCTACATAGACCCGACGCCCGCTTTCCCAAGCTTACAACAATATACAAAACGGACTCTGCCCTTCTGCTGGAACACGGTGTGTAGTCAACTAGGGAGGCACCATTCATCCGTTAGGGAGATAATTAGGCTGGCTCATATAGTGAGTCGCAGGTCGGTGCTTCTTCCACGCCCGTCTCGTCGAAGCCGCCGTAAAGATATCGGTAGCATCTCTCCCTGGTCTGTCTGGATCTACGGGTATCACCACAACTTGTGCGCTTTTTTCATCGACAATAATAAAGGAAGAAACGGTGTGTTATGGTTGGTTAAAACTTCTTGCTTGAAGATGACAGTAAAGACAGCGTCTCTGGCTCGGTGGATAAATGGGTGTAGAACGAGAAAGTACGCGGATATGGGATTTCATATTTGGATGCGCACGCGTTTTTACCAGCCACAACTCCCATGAAAACTCCGTATGTAAGGGACACCTCCGGGTTCTTACTTTGGGTTGTACAAGCAAGGCCCGCTCTCCCTGCGCGTCTTTGGAAAAGGGGGGAGGGGTTCCACGAGAGCACCAGAATCAATGTTTGACCCTAAGCCGTGCCAAGTCATTTATGTACAGAGAAGTCGTACATGGTATTCGCTTCCAACACCAGTCCATCAGCAAGGGAAGGGGGTTGACTGTAGGTATCCAAAACCTCACACCGGGTAGGTGGAAGTGCCTATCATTATGGCATCAACCTTGTCTCGCACTTCGTCTACACGAACGTAAGCTCCCTGCACTCGGCCTGAATTAAGGCCTTACACTCACCTCGCATCCCACCTAGCGCTTCGAATGCCGCGCTATAATTCACGAGCGCGCCCCAAACTGACCACAGTCCCTGTTGAAGCCGGCTAAGCATGTTTTCGACTAGGAGCCTGACATCTCCGCCAGAAGACGGGTATAAGGTCTCGGTCTGGTCTTTGATCATAAGCAAAGCATAAGCACTCTGCATCGCACAACAAGCGAATGCCGGCATAGTCCTTGGAGTGATCAACGGAGACGACGGTCCGAGGTAGTAGGGGTTATCACTGGGTTGGCCGGCGGGGTTGGGATACGGCAGAATGTCGAAGGCCCGGGCGATGCTGAGAGCCGATTTCAGGCATATCTTCGAGGACTGGTGCTTGTTAAATAGAAACTGTAGGTTGGTCGGCTGCTGGAAGCCAAGGCTGCTTTCTGAATTTGGAGTAGAGTGATTCGATATTGCCGGGGATGACGAATCAAATGATTGACCAAGGTACTGTGACGGAGTTGCACTCAGTCTGGTACAACATGATTCTAGTTGGCGGGGTTCCTGACTATCCGTCTCTTTATTCGGCGTTGCGGCGAAGTCGCAATGCTTCCCTGAAAATAAGGCAATATCGAAGAACGCGCAATACCGGTGGACTTTGATTCGAGCACTGTTATCGTTATTCGCATTAACGCACACATTCCTGTAGCGTCGGACTACTTGCCTGTTCAATTTGATCTGCGACAAACATCTCAGCGACTGCGATACCACCATCTCCTGGTGGTCGACTGGCTGAGTTTGTGGGCAGTCCAAATTCCAAGTGTCGGACTTAGCTATCAAGGGTTCGAGGTAACGTTCGAGCTCATGCATGCGTTTGACAATATGGCTCATGTCAGATTGTGCTCTCTTAGCATTATTGAGATCAATGACGAATTGAGTGGCTGCTAAGATAGCTTGTTGTGCCTCTATGAATACTGTCCAAGCCTAACAACTGTTAGTTTAGCCCAATAGATAAATCGCCCCAAGAAGTACCTCTGGGTCAACTTGGATAATTGGGTGTCTTGCAGTGAAGCTAGGAGTAAAGACTTCAAAGGTTGGTGGCTGGTCCAGTCAGCACGGTGTTCCTATGATTGGGAATATTGCAACGTACGGTATTGTTGACGATGGAAGCTTGTGAAACACAAATGTATGTCATCCACCAGACCCGGCATCGAGCTTCCGAGTACTCATCTTCCACGTTACTCCGTGTATGGAGCGAGTGACTCATGGCATTCATTAACGCCGAGTCCGCTCTCGCTCTCATTTTCTTCAAGTTACCACGCTGAGCATATTCATATACGCTCAGGAGGTCGAGGGCAATGATGCTCTCTAGCTCAACCGGGACGTCTGGATGAAACTTTTCCCGAGAAACAGCCACATCAGACTCTTCAAGCGCCTTCGAGGGTTCGACCGATGATTCCGGTCTTTCGTCTTCGCTCTCAAGGCTCTCCAAGGCGGACTTGGCCAAAAACTGGGAGTATTTGCGCCTCCAAGCGACAGCATCTGGATCAAGTGGGTTGCGATCTTCAGGGCAAGGAATGAGAGCCAGGATGGCTGAAATAGCACAGCTGATTGCCGAACACGGCTCCTCCAGCTTGTCGCTCTGGCTCTCTAGGAGTGGTACCACTTGGTCTGCCGTGAGTGCACATTTGGGTGGTGGCATAATAGGGAAATACGGATGGATCCATATGTAGTACGCATTGAGTCTAAGGGAAGTGAGCCAAAGAATATCAGCCAGCAACACAATGATACTTACATTGCACCATTATTTCCCCCATATGTCCTCACCATGGGCGCCTTGACATCCGCAAGTGTGTCGTCTAAAGGGTCTTTAAACAGGTCGTCGTAAATAGCATCGCTGTCTTGCCATATATCCGCGAGTGACCTCAGTCCGGCACCAGGGTCTATGTAGTTCTCAACCAAAAGTGCTGTGTAGGGTTAGCATGAGTAGACGAAGCTCGTCTGCGCGAAGCTCACGGTCCTGCGGCAACTCTTCATTCCGACTTGGTAGCGGGATAGCTATGTCTTGATAATCTAAAAGTGGCCGGGACTTCTTCCGAATGCGAGGCCCTCCTCGCCTCGACGGTTTGTAGGTGCACGCCCGGTCTTTCGCGGTACACTGGAAGAGTCAGTGTCTGCTATAATTCGCATACCGCATTACGGGATTTGAGCTGAAAGCAAGGGTCATATCTAATTGACATACACTTGCACATGGGCGCTCGCCATTACATCTTGTTCTCGCTGCTCGACTAAGCGGACTATGTTAGCCTGAAAAGGGGTTCATCAAGGGTTAAAGCATGGAACACTAGTGGCCGTGTTTCCAATCAGATCGTGGTGACATACCAGGATAGGCAAGCCACCTTAACTGGTGGGGCCGCGAATTTCTTTCGCTGTACCGTGGCTGTGGAAGTCTGCGTCGATGGGGATATAGGAGGATCCGCCGTCTGCGCCATAGTCACAAGGGCAGCCTGAAAGTACCTTGAGATTTCCCTTAAGAATTATGTAACGGATCTCGCATACGGCTTCGCTGAACAAGGCTACAATGAGAAATCTACCTGGTGGAGAGAGGGGGGGTTGAGGTATCCGGAAGTCTTCTAGATGTCGTCCGATGCTTTGAATCGTACGGCTAGCCTAGCGCATCGAGATAAGGGCATCGGACCGTGCCGACGTCTGAACAAAGAGAGATACAGTGAAATATTCAACGCGGGGTATCTACTAGGTAAGCAAAGTGGCGAGCGGAATTTGTCCGTAGGCACTGCAGTAATGAATGATATGTCGTTATTATTATTATTCAGAAATGAGCGAGTTGATCATATGTGAGAGTGGCTTGGGGGTCGGGATTTGGTTAAGCTTAGTAACACTTGCTTGGCGACTGGCTCCTACAGAGAAGACGGGACTGACCCCGATACTATCCATCCAGCGTTCCGGCTCCAGTTGGCGCCTGCAGTTGATGCTGATCAGTTGTGGATGTTGCATTTAACTTAGTCAAAACGCACAGTTACAGTAGCGGCCGCTAACGACATTTAGTGGATCTTAAGTATGGCTGATGGGTGGGTCAATGCAGTCCTACTATAGCCCTCAAGCCAGCTTTCGCACCACATCTCCCCCAGAACATTGATAGACTGCAGTATACTTCGCAGTGCATATATCGTTTCCGCTAAACATATATTGCTTGCTATACTCCCTGGGCCGGCCGATTCAGGCTCTCAAAGTCGACAATCTCTGATCATCATAGTTCGTACGTGGACAAGCATTGCTTGCTGAGAAAGGGCTCAGTCTCGCCATCAATCGAGCGTTCCCCGATTACTCAGCCTTACTGAGTACGCTACATCGTAGTCTACTAGATCGAAATCGACATGAATGTGAAATATGAAGAGTACCAGTCCTTTTTCCGAGCCCAAGTCCTCTTCAATCTTCATAGCATCTTACTCGCCAAATCCAGTGGCAGGGAGGCCATATCCGCCTCCTATTGTTAACCCCTCGTGACCTCCTGGCGCCTCATAACTGGGTCAGGGGACAAAGATCGTCCGGTTCCCCATGGGTTCTCAACTTTGGGTCCGCTTATCTGGAACCGTGGTCTATTGGGATGTCCATCCCCGAGTGGTTGGGCGATACCACTTTCCAGATCGTATCCTCCGCTCCGCTGCTCGTGGGTGGCATTCTGAGAACTCTTACGGCTTGTTAGGTAAAGCGCCGAAAAGCGCCAATTTACTTACATCTCTCTTCAGGTACTTGCAATACACGAAACATAACAATGGGAACACGGTCACCAGAAAAAGCGTCTCAAGCCAGAGCATGACGGCGGCATCCATTGCGTAAGATGCTGTTCCCTGGTATTCCTCTAATGGGAAACGGGGACCCATGGTCACGGCCATAGTCCATCCGACGAGTGCCACGAATTCCGATAAGACAACGTAGATATTCCACATATGTCTGTAAAACAGTAACACACCTGCCAGGAGAATGGTCACGAACGCAAAGGCGGCGATGGCGAGAGGAAATTCTCTGGTGCCCGACGGCTCCGACGCAGCTGGTGGTAGGTAAATGCCGATGATGATGAGACCGGCGATGGCCTGGGAACCGCGAATGATCGTGATTAGGGAGTTGCTGTGGTATCCTGGCGAAAAGTCATTAGCGATTGGATGTTGGAAAGAAACAACAACACGTTCTCAGTCCCGGGTCCCACACTCTGGTCGCCCGGATAGAACTGCTTGATACGAGAAATAACTTACCAGGTGGGTTCTTCTCGTCTTCTTGGGGCCGTTGGTCAAGGGTATAGTCTAGGTTCATGGGGCTGGCCCAGTGACGGAGCCCTTGGAGGCTAGTCTGGGACGTCTTCGTTGAAGACGACCCCTTTCCTCTCTTATGCGGGACCCCGTTGCCATCACCGCGATCCGACTTGCTACTGGACGCTGGACCGCGCCAAGAAAATACGGGTGCTGGCATCTTCGTGATTGTCAAGGAACTAACGTTAAGAGGGACTGGTAGGAGCGTGTGACTGAAGTCCTCATTGATAGTGTTGTTAATGGGGGATCTACTATGTAGGGGAAAGCGGATAGGCTTGTTAGCAACCCATCCGGGTAAAACCGTTCTTTAAATATTCCGATGACACGTCTATTTCAGAGAATATCTCGTGAATCATTCACTACAACATACAGTAGGATATCGGTGGGTGCGTCTGTAGTAGTGATTTTCGAAGAGTCCAGCCTAGCCAATAGTGTACAACAGCAGGGGGGTCATGGCGGAGCATAACGAAAATCAGCCCTGGAGGTGGAATGATAGAAGCATTAAGCGTCCTATGAATCACCAAGTTGACTATAGTTTCGCAGGTGATTGGTCATGACCGTTCACCTAGCTCCTCCATGGCCGCCCTCAAGTAATAGCCGTTGATATCGCTTCTGGTCAGCTGTCATTTAAAAATGAAAATGAGCAGGCAATGAATATCATCATGGAAATTATGGCGCCGAGTGGCGATTCAGCGGGGATCTACGTAGTAACAGGCATCGCACAAGAGACCTGCTACCAGCACTGGCTGTGGGCTACCTGGAAGCTTGACAATTCGTAATGCGAGACTCAAATTTACGTTGTGAAGCGAACGAGGTTTGACTTCTTTTGGCCGAGGGGAATTTCAAGCTCCCCTGAATGAGAGGTCAATGCCTACTTCAGCGGGCAAGTACTTGGTCTTCCCAAATGATGATATCTAGCAGCATCACAGATCCGCCCTGGTTCGTCTATCATATACTTGCGTCACTACGTCTCTTTTGTTGATAATTCCACTGCAGGCATAGTGGCATTGGAAGGTCACATAATTCAGGTCAGCGTATTGGTTATGAATACTGGCAAAAGAACTCGGACTCGAACAAGGCGTAAGCAAACCAGTTGGAGAGCGCAACCTGTCCTTGGTATTGTATAGCACGGAGTGTATCGGGCTAGACCCTAATCATATCAATATAACGAGCAACTTGATGGCATTAAGCCATGTTCTGGCTCGATTAGACGTCAGAACCTCCTCGGCCAAAGGAGACACCACAACGTCAAACACAACACACCCCGGCTCCAGCTACACCTCACTAGGTTCTTCGGTAGGATCCCCAATAGGGTCAAAACGATGGTACCGGGGAGCTGTAAAATTTACTTCCGTGTTAAGTTTAGTGGCAGCTCTTTCGTAATTGTCAGGTTCCTCCGTAAAGTTTCTTCGACGATCCAGGCTGCCCATCTCCTGCGACCATTTCCTTAATGCTTCTTGGCTGGGGGGAGTCCTTGAAAGAAATGACCAACCTTCTCGGACCCCTCCCACCTTATTTTCGAGCTTGGCCACAGCGCTGACGAAAGGGTCCAGGCCTCTACGAGCTTCCGCAACGGTAGTCCACAGGCTTCCACAGGCTTCCCATTTCGAACTATAGCTCTTCAGGCGTTCCTTTGCGGTCTGTTTCCTCGCTTCACTGTTGAAATAAGCGTCATCAGGGTGATTGTGTGTGTATACAGCGTAGACCATCTCCCTATTGCTCGGCGTTGGGGAGAGAAAGCCCGACATAATGCTTAACTACCTACATCGATGAAGATCTACTACCTATGTATGTCACGGCGATGCTCTCCGCACTTGTCGTGACTACACACAATAAGATTTGGAGGGGGGGCGGGCACGTACAGCACCCCAAGCTGAGAGCCTCGGTAAAGTTTTTCTGGATTTAGCTTAGCCTTTACCGAACTCGGCCGTACAGATGCTACCACGACCCACCTCGACCATTCGGACGGAAACTGACGCCATTGTGTTACCCCAAACCTACGCTTCTGTAAACTTCGCGCAACTGCGTACGACGGAAAAGTTTCCCAGATCGCCACGATCACCTCGCTCGCTTTGCCTAAAATTCCCCCGGCGCAGCCTTGTTTAGCTACGGAATAGCGACCATGTCTAGTTGCCTTTTATAGACTTGATACCCCTCCCTAGAATACCTACTTCAAAGAAATGCGCCCTCGTTCCTTGCATGCCCCGCGCCTGCGCCAGCGCCTTACTTCGGCACGAGCCCATACGTGGGCGGACCCTCGGCGCAGGCTCTGTACGGATTGTCTGCAGGCTCGCGCACGGCTACGGTTACGCGATGCGACCAGGACTTCGAAAGCGTTGCGCCCCAGTCGTAGGGTGCCACTCGCACCTGGGGCTGTAGAACCCTCTCACATTGAGCCCTTCACCATCCGTGTTAGGCGCTATGTAACTATTGGGTCGGCGACAGCGGAGAAAGGTAAGGGAGTGCTATTCATTGGGTATAGAGGTTGAATCACTAAGAATTGACTGCATCAGCTTCGGATAATGTAGGACCGATCCAGGAGTATGACCGGCGAGTCAGCGAAGGGCTCTTACGGGAGGACGAACACCAAAGAGGCATTATACAAAGTTTGCAGCATTTGCACGATGAGCTACAGCACTATAAAGCACGACCCGTTGTACATCCTACGTTCGAGTCACTGAAACCGAAACGGTCGCTTTTTGGCTGGTTTGGATCCAAAGCAGGCGCTGGTGGGATTAAAGCAATTCCTGATGACTTACCTCGGGGGCTCTACCTATACGGCGACGTCGGCAGCGGGAAGACGATGTTGATGGACCTCTTCTACGACACACTGCCGTCGAGTGTGAAGTCGAAAATGAGGATACACTTCCACAACTTCATGCAGGACATACACAAGAGGTTGCACAAGATGAAAATGGAACATGGGAACGACATAGATGCTGTTCCCTTCGTGGCCGCCGATATTGCCGACTCGGCCAACGTACTGTGTTTTGACGAGTTTCAATGCACAGATGTAGCCGACGCCATGATTCTACGGAGACTTCTCGAATCTCTGATGTCGCACGGAGTCGTCCTCGTGACAACCTCGAACAGACATCCCGATGAGTTGTACATGAACGGCATCCAACGTGACTCTTTCATACCGGCCATCAATCTTCTGAAGTCCCGGTTACACGTCATCAACCTCGATTCCCCAACAGACTATCGCAAGATTCCGAGGCCGCCTTCCGGGGTTTACCATACACCTCTGGATAGTCATGCCTCGTCACACATCGAAAAATGGCTCCGCTTTCTTGGGGACCCGAAAAGGCCCGAACCCCATCCCGAGGTCCAGAAGGTTTGGGGCCGCGAGATCAAGGTACCCCGTGTCAGCGGTCGGTGCGCCTGGTTCACGTTCCAGGAGTTGATCGGCCAGGCGACCGGCGCTGCCGATTATTTAGAATTAATGCGCTGCTACGACGCCTTCATCGTTAGCGACGTGCCCGGCATGACGTACGGCCAGCGCGACCTCGCCAGGCGGTTCATAACGTTCATCGATGCCGTGTACGAGTCGCGCGCGAAGCTCGTCCTCACCACCGCCGTCCCGCTGACGCAGCTGTTCGTCTCGCCCAAGGAGCTGCGGGAGTCGATGAAGAAGGACGGTAAGGACGTGGCACAAGACCATGGCGGCGGCGGCGAGAGCGAGGACCACGCCATACAGCACATGATGGAGGACATGGACTCGAACATCGACCAGCTCAAGAACTCGAGCCTCTTCTCCGGCGAGGAGGAGCGCTTCGCGTTCGCTCGAGCCCTATCCCGGCTGCACCAAATGGCGAGCCGCGAGTGGGTCGAGAGGGGCATGGGCCTGGAGCAGTCGGGCGGGAAGAAGGAACGCGACGACTGGGCGAAGACGCGGAGTCGCCAGATGGAAGATAGCATGTGAAGAAGCGGGGTGCGCGGCATGGGTCGATATAGACGGGTTAGACTCTTCTTGCATAGCAGACCGGCGTGCCTGGTTCTTATGCCTACTCGACATTACTTAATGCTACAGGGGGCCGCTTGCACAGACCCGGTTGTATGGGTGCGGCCCTTTGTCACCAGTAAAATATCACCACAATTGCCATCGCGAACTCTGATCTCCATGGTCCATGTGCGACAGGATCTTCAGTTAGCGCTTGCGTGACCGACGTGCATAAGCCGTCGCCATTCCGCCGGACCCCTGAGAGGCCTAAGTGTTAAGGAGGAATACTGTAACTTACCTATGTACGGTACTTGTTGTGGTGACATGTGCTATACCGCAACTTTGCTCGATGAGCTCAGAACACCGCGCATAGAAATTTCCAGATATAATACGATATTAAAGTGTTTCACGGGCAATTTTATTATTCACATTTAGGCTATGCGCATTGTAGTTGCGTAGGATAGGCGAAGTAGAAACGCTAGTATAATAGGGGGTCGTGCCAATCTTCCATGATGGCAATTCGGCCGATATTACCTATTCCAAAGGGTTCGGTGTAGTTATGCGCTGCGACCCTGGCCGGCCGTGCTAACATAGCCATGAGGATTCAAGAGGTGAGCTGACCAGACGGCGAGCATGGACTTGATTGGATACTACGTCGCAGGGGCAGTTAAACATCTTAGTCAGGTACTCCCGACTCATCTAACCTATTCAGGACCTAGCGTTTCTCATACTAATACAACACATTTTAATAGAGTCACTGAGATATCATTACTTTTGCCAATACAAACGGTCAATTCTTCAGCCCTTCCTTTCAGGTCTTCGTATACCACCCGTCAGCAGCGATCACGTCTTGACACCGCTACGTCATTCGGAAGCGGTGGTGCCGCTTTCGGAAGCAGTCAAACGGCGGAATCATTCAGACAGTGACGCTACGGATGTGTATGCGTAATAGGGGCAGCATCATGTATCCGTAAAGTTAATGGAAAGCCAGCGGCCAATTAGTATGGAGATTAGGGTTGGTGTGGCGCTAAGGACTACCTGATAGGGATGTTTTTATTCGGCCTCTTAAACTCAATAAGAAAACTTGATAGGGCATATGACATGCATGAGTCGCGTGGTGGAAATCAAAGTTCTATTCGACACCCGGTTACGGAGTACTCCGCACCTCAATTACCTAGAGATAGGTACCCGAAAACCGGGGCCGGGGGTCTCCTTGGTGGATCGAGTCGAGTTTCAAGGTAGTATCTTCACTCGAATTACACACTACTTCATTTGGCTTCTGACGGATATGTCGCCGGCTTGGACCTGGAAAGCCGCACGCATTATAGCGAGAACCTTATTTGATTGGCGTAACGACTCTTGAGTTGTCGTTAGGGGTCGGTGGCTGCGACTGCAGCACCGATGCGGCTCATAAATTAACCATCTTAAAAACTCACTTAGGCGCTGACTGGGCGTTCGTTGGCTTGCACTAGCAAACGGGCAGGGGTTCAGGGGGGAGGTTCTGCATCAAATTGTCAAATACAGTAGATGGCAGGGGGGACCCAATCAGCCATTATGTGGAGAGCGGAGGGTGGCGGGGAATCATATACAATTAGGCGCTTATTGCCTAGGTATATGTAATCAATTATAGAAAATTGAGGCTCTAACCTTGTACTCCTTAATTGGTTAAATCATCACTTCACATGATGTTGGGTGCTATGTATGCAGGACTAGAAGCCACATAAATTTAAAGAGATGCAGCCATAACGATTACTGGTTGTCGTTAACTCATGGTCTCCTATATCGTCTAATCCTTTTATTATTTACATTACCCTCTTCCCGCTCCTTCGATATGCGTCCCAAGAAACTTGGCACCGGGGCTTGGGCCGGGCTTATTACTTTTCCCATATTAGGCGCCTTTACAGTCCAAGACAAAATCCCCATTCCTCAAAGGTACCCCCGAATCTGAGAAAATGAATCGCCTGTACGAGAGACTCTTCCAACTGTACGGAAGGTTTTGGTCAATCTGGTTCAAAATTCGTAGCAAAATCCGCCACTTGTCGCCCCAGCAAACACCATTGAGAGCACTGGTTCTCCCCCCTGTTCGGCTTCACCATAGCGCAGTCTGGATGCAAACCTGGAGTCCTCAAGCTCCCCCCATCTTGCGCATCTCTTCTATCATTTATGGACCCTGTGCAATCCACTTTAAACCTGACCTTTATAGCAAACGGCCTAGAATCATCGACTGCCAAGTCCTGTGGGCTGGCCCAGACCAGATCTGGAGCAAATGTGACTTCTCTCTTTTCTTCTGCCTGTCGTTCCTTCGAACTGTCCTACAATTCTCCGTTTTCGCTTTCGCACCTGCGTTGCTGTGCGCCTGTGTGCACCACATCGTTCTGAATAATAGACACCTACAAGTCTGCACAGCAGGTACCAAGCTTCCCTATCTCTCCGGTTCAGATGTATGTAGATACGGGCTTGATGATCTCATTCGTCAACTTGCCCCGACTTGAAGCTGCTGCCCTTCGATCCGGCGATTCATGACGACCCGCAACGATTTGCAGTAAGCGCGCTTCCTCGAAACGCAAAAGACAGTCGGCTGGTGATTGTCGCGATCTTTAGGCCCGTAAGGCGAACGTCAGCTATCAAGAAATACCGAGACACGACATGGGTTCCGCCGGGACGCCGCTAATCGGCTCCCCTCCCTACTCGCACAAGATGTCTGAGACCTGGCCCAAACCATCCTCGCGCTGGCGCTTGGGCATGGTACTACCCACCTCACCAAAGAAGTTATGCGTCGTAACATTCTGCTTCATCTTTACCTCTCTAGTTCTCGTGGGCGGTAGTTTTCGGGCGCGACGCTACATAGTCCAGAAGGCTGCGGAGCAAAAGGCTGCAGAGGAACCTGCATACCATTGGCAACGTTTTCCTAGGTAGGGCACATTTGATCCCGGAAATTGTTAAGGCGAATCTTGAGAGGCAATCCCACTGACAGTATGTGGATAGGTTAAATGGTTTCTACAACGGCGTCCGCTCACTAGTAAACTACACTGATTGGCTTCCGGAACAACAGGTGGCAGCTTACACCGAAGTCTCAATTACTAAGCTTCCGCCAGTCGAACCTGTTATCGTAGATCCATATCCTCAATATGACTCTCCCGACTATCTCAAAGACCATCACCCAGTTAAAAAATGCTTCATTGACGAGGACGAGAAGGTGCCTGCGCCTGACATATTTGCGTATCCTGGCATCCCGGCGAATATGAGTGCGCCATACTGGGGCTCTTACGAGATACTAAATATTGCGCCGGATAGATGCTTTGAGCGCTTCGGGAGACTAGGTCCGTATGGTTACAGCTACAACCCATCCGAGGGTGGGCTCGGACTTGCGAACTACACCGAACATGCCGGAGCCGACGAAATCCAAGATATGTTTGAAAAGGTCGATTATCGTAATGTCAACTGGGGGAAAGCGCAACAGAGATGTTTTGAGAAGAATCGGGAGCGATTTGAGTCTAGCTCGACGAGCACGGGCGACGGAGCTGGACCGAAGAAGAGAGTGCAGCGCACCGCCTACGTTTTGCGAACCTGGACAGGCTACGAGTATAGCGACATCCAGCTCCTTTCGCTTCGCGCTATGATCAATGAGTTGTCTCTTAAATCGGGGGGGGAGTATGATGTACACTTCCTCGTCCACGTCAAGAACGATTCTATACCGATCTGGGCGTCCGAAGAGGTCTATAACGAGACGTTACAAGAGAGCGTGCCTAGAGAGTTTTGGGATATGTCAACTCTGTGGTCGGAGCAGCAGATGCGCGCCTACTATCCTGGTCCGTTCCCCGACGAAGAAAACCTGCACAACCATGCGGAAGCCGACGTCTATGGCGTGTACCGGAGTGCGCACTTCGCACTACAATGGTTTGCTCAACATCATCCTGAATACGATTTCTTTTGGAACTGGGAAATGGATGTACGGTACCTTGGTCATTACTATGAGTTCCATAATGGTGTCTCGGAGTGGGCAGCGGCGCAACCCCGGAAACTGTTGTGGGAAAGGAGCGCCCGGTTCTGGATACCCGGTCTCCACGGGACATACTCTGCGTTCTCCGAGTTCGTTGCAAATGAGACTCGGGACAAGAACGAGAAACCCATTTGGGGACCAATGGGATTCGAAACTGGAGAGCGCGGTATGCTAGCGGCTCCGGAGTTCAACAAGCCGCCCACGACTTTTGACAAGGATAATTACGAATGGGGCGTCGGTGAGGAGGCCGACCTCCTCACTTTCAACCCTATATTTGACCCTACCAAGACGAACTGGGTTTTCCGGGACGATGTTAGTGGTTATAACGTGACCAAGCCTCCACCGCGACGCGCAGCTCTCGTTACGATCGGTCGATTGTCGAAGCGCCTACTACAAACAATGCACGAGGAGACATCTAAGATGAGGCGCACGATGTTCCCGGAGATGTGGCCATCGAGCGTCGCCCTGCACCATGGATTCAAAGCTGCTTACGTCCCGCACCCAGTTTATTTCGAGCACAAATGGCCCCTCGATACCATGAACCAGATTTTTAATTACCCCACAGCGCCACATGAGAGCCCCTTCGGCTGGGGCGAGCACAACTTCCAGGGTGCCAGCTTTTACTATGATTCAGGCCTCAGCGGGGCGTTGTGGCGGAGATGGCTGGGTTCCAAGGAGAACGGAAATGGCGGGAAGAGATTCGAGGAAAAGCACTCGGGCCGCATGTGTCTCAGGGGTATACTTCACCACCCCATCAAGACCGAGGGAGTAGAGAGCTCACCGATGTGGCCACTGTAAACACTGGCATTTTGGGGCGTTTCGGGGCTGGACTCACCGCTTGACTTTCGCATATTTTATCTTTCCCGTTGAGCATTATTTTGCATGGCATCACAGCATCTTTCACGGACGTTCGGCGCCTTTTATTCCTTCCGCATCTCTCCAGTTCGCATCGTGGCGGAGGAGATACCATATCCGAATACTTCGCATTTTGTCGACATTTTGCCGGTCGACGCTTGGGATAATAATAATAATACACGAGGCATGTTCCACTGGAGAGAAGATGGAGAGTCGGGGACCCATCGGTTGCCTTTGTCGGTGGCGTGGCATGCGTACATATGTACTCACTGATACATGTATTGATATGAAGCCATCAGGATTATTGCGTGCCTGCGCATGCAACTTGCGTTTGCATCATTTCTTGGACGGCGATGGATAGGTTCGATGACGAGACGACATACTCTATTGTATGGTATATATATTTTAGAGAGAGGGATAAGCCTTCGAATTATTAATACCCAGAGCTTTGCATTTACACGCTGCCTGGCTGGTTTTTCTGAACTGCTGCCAATATTTTCTCTCCATCCCGTATCGTTGGGTTTATGCTAAGATACCTTATATTGGCAAATGGTACAAGCGCAGCTTCATCAATGAGCACTGAAAACGTTCGGACCGGGGGCAGCCGTTCGAGAACGAGCTCGAGTCGTTTCCATAAACTGACTGCTCCCGCGCATAGACTGTTGGGCACAGGAAGTGAGTTGTAGCTCAAGGGAAGCTCGCCTTCCACCGAGATGAGCGCATGTTAATACGTGTAACTAAGAAGCAGTTCATACGAGCCGACTTCGAAGTGGTTATCCGCCGAACACCCTGAGAGCGGCATTACGTACAAGTCTGAAGCCGTTACCTAAACATACAACAAGCTCCCTTATATGCCTGTTACCTTCGCGTAATCGTCCGTAACTTGAAGGTGTAGCAAGCACTAAGTACCAAGGATGATTTAAGGCCGAGGCAGTTGGTGTTTTCGAACCATTACCTAAGCAGTCCGCAGCACTGGTCGGAGGCTGGCCGAGTCTTCCCCACGTGAAGCCTACTAGTCAACACTAATGTCTTGGCGGTGAACTTATCAACGCCCTACTGTATCAGTGGAATTTGCGTCATCGGGCACTATGATACGATGCTGCTGGGCAACAAGGCGTAGCTGTGGACAATGCGGTGCGATACCGCGATTGGTCACCCCTGTTCAGGGGGTCAGATACGGCGTCAGCTGCGCGCTCCTCTATTTACAGTCCATAGCTGACAAAGCTCCGACATATAACTTCACCGATCTACGTTACTCTCTCTTCAACCCTTTTTGCAATAAGCTCCTTTCGGTATCATCTCTTGTTTAGTCTGTATAGGTATCTATCTATACCTCGTCTTTTGCCTAGATTCGGTTTCGGATCGGCGTTCGCATAATGAAGGCTTCTCTTCTTGCCCTCCTGCTGCCAGCCGCGGCAAGCGCTCGCTTCGTCGAGCCGAACGAGATTAACAGAGTCATTCTCAACTCTGACGAATATGCTGAGGAAGCCGAGAAGTTCCTCATCGAGCTGTCCCCTGACGAGACGAGATGGGTTACCGAGGAGCAGAAATGGGAGCTGCGCCGAGTACGTACTTACTACTCCGCTATCCTTTGTCTTCGTCGAGGCCGATTGCTAATAGCTTCATTTATAGGAGGGGCGCCAGTTCATGGACATCACGGATCATCAGGATCTCGGTTTATCGCGGATCAACGCGAGAAGCACCCCCGTCTTCCCGAAGAAGCCGTTGCTGCAGTCCGACGTGAAGCCGATGCTTAAGAATCTGTCAAAAGACCACCTAGAAGAACACCTTGAGAAGTTCACTAGCTTCCATACTCGGTACTATAAGTCGGACTACGGGCGACAGTCCTCAGAGTGGTTGCTCAAGACGGTACAGAAGACGATCAAGGACGCCGGTGCCGACGAGTACGGGGTGAAAGCCGAGCACTTTAGCCACCCTTGGGGCCAGAACTCCATCATCGCCACGATTCCCGGCAAGTCGGAGGACACTATCGTCATCGGCGCCCATCAAGACTCCATTAACCTCTTCTTCCCCTCGATCCTAGCGGCGCCAGGTGCAGACGACGATGGAAGTGGCACTGTCACGATTCTAGAGGCATTCCGCGTCCTCCTGACATCCGAGGACGTCATCAAGGGCAACGCGCCGAACACGATCGAGTTCCACTGGTACAGCGCCGAAGAGGGCGGTCTGCTGGGTAGCCAAGCCATCTTCAGCAGCTATGAGAAGAAGGGCCGTGCCGTCAAGGCGATGCTGCAGCAGGATATGACGGGATTTGTCCAGGGAACCATCGATGCGGGCAAGCCTGAGAGCGTCGGCGTCATTACGGATTTCGTCGACCCGGCCCTGACCGCCTTCATTAAGAAGATCATCGAAGAGGTGAGTGATCCACAGAACTCTAGGCGGGGATAAGATTCTAACAATTTTTTCAGTACTGCGACATCCCCTGGGTCGAGACTAAGTGCGGCTATGCCTGCTCCGACCACGCCTCCGCTTCGAAGGCCGGATACGCGGCTGCTTTCGTGATAGAGTCTAGCTTTGGCGACTCGAACAAGCATATCCACGGCACCGACGACCTGATCAAGTACCTCTCGTTCGACCACATGCTCCAACACGCCAAGATGACGTTGGCTCTTGTCTATGAACTGGGAAATACCGATTTCAAGGCGATAGAGAGCGAGAGTCTGGGCGGGATGGGCGAGCTCTAGAGCGGTAGTGCTCTAGTTCATCAGCATGTGGACTTGAAGGGATGATTGTCATAGCGAGAGACTGAAGGTGGCGCACGAAATGATATCTTGGGATTTTTGTGCCTCGGTAGCCCCGTGTAACTTGTCCAGCTGGGTTTGGGATTTCGGATCGTTCAGGGCTACTACCTAAGATTGTTCGCTCGCCCTGTAGTGATCATGGTCACTAGTACTATAGATATTCCTATGAATATTCATCAAAGTCAAAGAACACTCTCGCACCCCGCCGCTCATGGCTTCCGATGATTTAGAGGGTTGCGGCGATTGTCGATCCCCTACCTAACTGGACCCCGAGGCTTGCTAAATCTTGTTGAAAGGGGCTAGGCAAGTAAGCAAATATTATTAACTCATAACAAACAGTACCGAAAGAAGTGGCGCGGGACGGCATTGAGGCTGCAGGTCTGCCTATTCACTTTTGCCTATCCTTCGTCTACGTATGCCTTGACTCGCGATGCCAACCGAGTTTTGGCTGAAGTCGAGGAGACTCTTCGTACCGAGTCATAGACGCACCCCAGTGACGAAAGTAGGGCTTTGCAATCTCCCCGCCATTCCACCTGGTAACTGACTTAGTTCTTGGGTTACAGATACATGGCGTAGAGAGAGACGTGACCCCGAGTGTGTGAGGTCGTCCCATGCGAGAGACTCCGAGAACAACGTGAAGCTCGACCACCTTTCTTGCCGCCTCTGCGCCTTCTTTTCATTGATTCACCTAATCGTCTCTGCTTCATCGGCAGCGTGGCACTCTTCGCTGCTCCTTGGAGATTTTCTCGGTGGGCGGGCTTCGGCCTTGTTCAGCGCATGTGCACCTCCTCATCAGTTTTCCCACGCCATACCTACAGTCTGTTGCTACACCGCACGGCGAACTGAGATCCGGAGCGGGCGAGGCGTCTTTGCTACTTCCCTTGGGGTATTGTAGCTTTAACTCCAATCAATATATATATATATATTCAAAATGCTGATCTTGTGCGTTTGCTGGACGTGACGGTTTTGTTCTTGGTCGGAGGATTTGGTCAGTTGGGGATAGATCGTTGTGGTTCAGGCGAGATGGCTCTTAACCTCGTTCTTACCGTTTCGCTCCGCCTACGGCCAGCAGCTTAAGGCGGTCGATCTGTCTGTGTCTATATGATTAAGAGAATATCACGCTTCCCTGCCATACCATTGGCACTGCAGGCGCTCTGCTTTTCGGCAACGGGGGGTTAGCATCAGACGTGCTAGTTCTAGACGGATATAAGTGCTCTTTATTAATTCCCGAAGACCCAGCACAGATGGGTATCTCTCCTAGAGTTTCACAATAAACGCTTGCGACAACTCAAAATAAAGAATTAGTATTGTCGGCAAATGCGTTGCAATTCTTCAGACTGGGGGAACTAGGTTGCTTGATTGATCTGTCCTACAACTGGGGGTGGGGGGAACCGTCACATATAGCCTTCAGCTCCTTTGTCCTTGCAATCCTAGAGCCACAACAAAGCTTCTCAAAGTCCTTTCAGGAAATCACCTCAACTGCCGACAAGTATAAAAATATCAGCAATCTGCCTTCGCTAAACTCGCCCATGTCACTTCTTCATCTCCCCTTCTTTCTTGACCCAGTCGTCCTGCTCAAGCTCAAGATCATTGTCTGGCTTCTTGAGTCTTGAGACAATGTTCCAGAGTTCCTCCACTTTGTTGGTGTTATAATAGCTGTCACCCAGCATCTGTTGTTCAGAACTTTCATTCAGAATGAACCCTCATTCTAATGAGAGATAGTGAAACCGTGAGGAAATAAGTGAAGACGGGCTTCAATATAACGGTGATCCTTTGAATGCTGTCTCTTCGCTTCTTTGCCTGGAGGGCTGTAAGATTGTCCCATACCGAAGTCCATTTATCTTGACCGCCAAAGACAGGTATCAAGTCCTGTTTGTCAAAAAGGTCAATCAGGTTTCCCATCATGAGAAGGCGGTCCGACTCCGGGAGAGCCTTTGGGCGGAGCAGGGTTGGGGTCACAGGGGTCGACGCCCCAGACGACGGTCACTTCCGCCCACAGGTCCCACTCCTCCGGGCCGAAGTCCCGTTCCAGCACCCGCCTCTCCTTCCCGTTCGGCGGCCACCGCCCGGACGCAATCATGATCCACCTGTACGCCTCGGAGGCCTGGGCGCGGTGGCACGCGAAGCGGTACTCGAGCTCGGCCCAGCCGTCCCTCGCGTGCGGGCGGACGACGACCTCGTCCGTGTCCCAGTCGAACTTGGGCCGCGGCCCCGCCTTCCCGAAGAAGGCGTCGAGGCGGGGCCGGTTGACGACGCGGGCGGGGCCCCGGACCACGACGACGCGCGAGCGGGGGTCGTCCTCCGGCTTGGCCGCCGACCGCCACCTGTTCATCTTGACGACGGGCGCCGCGCCGCGCACGACGAAACGCCCCGCCGCGTGCAGGGCCAGCAGCCGGTCGGCGCCGGCGCGGTCCCAGAACACGAGCTTCCCGCAGCTCCCCGGGTGCGGCCCCGCCGGCGGCGACACGTTGCTCGCCCAGAGCTTGCCCGTGCCGCGCGCCGCGAGCAGCAGCTCGCGCACCGTGCAGTCCGCCGGCAGGCCCTCGACGTACACGGCCGTGCTGTCCTTCTCCGGGATGTTCGCGCTCTGGTTGTTGGGGTTGTTCGGGTCGCCCCGGTAGTTGGACGAGGCGTGTCGGGAGGGGTACCACGGGCGAGGCAGCGCCGCTGGGACTATCGGTCGCTGGGCTCGCCAGGGGAGGTTCGGCAGGACTCGCGGCTCCAGGAGGGATGGCGGTGCGATTCTGCTCCACGCAAGGGCCGGAGGCATGCCCAGCGCGAACCGTGGCTCGAAGGGGGCGGGCGGCGCGTATGTGCGCGGAGTGAAGACCGGCGCCACGGGGGATAGGCCTCTGGGCTGGCCGGTCCTAGAGGTGTTATTAAAGTAACTGGTAGGGTCCAGCTGCGCTTCAAATGGTGCCAGGGGCTGGCTTTGACCTTCTTGACTGAATCTTTGAGGTGAGCTCCACATGTGGGAGCACGACGGCGGATTCTGAGGCTGCCGCTCCGGTCGCAAGGGGGCCGTGAAGTTAATCACTGGGCTGGTAATGAGGCCTCTAGCACCCCGTGGTGCATATGACATATTCGGGCGGATGCGCTCCAGTGGGGAACTGTCCAGGCAACCCAAAACATCCTTCTGTCTTTGACGCTGAAGATCTTGGCGGTCCATGTTGTTCTTTATGCTGGGTGTATATAGGTGAGAGTCATGTGGTGTGAGGACGGCGTATCGAAAAGAGTTGGCAGTTGACGCACGGCTAGGTGAGGATCGACTTGTGACTGTTTCGCTCGTAGAGAACCACCCGTCCGGATACACACCTCTCGTTCGTACGCTGGTGCCTTGGGTGTCAGATGACTGAGGCGAGGATGACTGAGGAACGGGGGTACTGAATTCTAGTCTTCGGTTACGCTTCAATGCCAGTCCGTCACGGAGGTAACGTGGTAGGTGAACGCTAGGAGCGGGCGATGGGGAGTTCGAGAACAGCGACTCAACTACACCGGTCTGCAGGCATCGCCCGGGAGAATACCAGATCGCCGGATCAATTCTTAGATTCGAAGGTTCGTCGTCACCTAAGAGGGATGAATCCATAGCCATGTTTGGGTATACGTGTGTGATGTTTCAGTCGTTTTCCAAAAGTGCAAGTTGACTGAATTTGGTTACGAAGTCTCAAAATCAATGAGGTTAGGCAGGATTAACAAATGTTAGGTGAGAGGATTATGTTATGTGAGAGGAATGTGAAGAGAATCTGGAAGTAGTACAGCATGGGTAGCATCCATGCCTATATAGATATCACAGCGCGGTATGGGACAATAGCTAAGTATTGGCCCCCTCTTTTGGATTCGTCAAGGTACCTATTGTCTGAACAGCAGATAATAGTTATTGTTAAATTTCCCATACAAAGTAGAGCCAACGTGACCGAGTTCGTGACCTGTTTTTAGAGCTTAGTGATTTAAGGGGCTGACTGTTGCTTATACAATAGCTCAACGCCAGCAGTGCCGAGAGCCGGACGGCCTCGTGAGTGATTGTTTTCAAGAGAATGGTACCATACGACCTACTGAATAGATAGGTAGGTTTGAATCCCGACTTCAGACGGCGAGGTAATCTCCTCTATGGAGGCGGTGTGCGTTTTTGCGCAGCTCACTGGCTCACTATATCCTTCGCCAAGCAGTACGACAAGATGAAGGGACAATGATTTTTAATTCAGCACTATGACTCACTCAACATGACAAGCGTCTGTACTGTAGCCATTGCTATATGCAGCGCTGTCGGGGAAAACATCGAAACAGGTTCCCAATTAAGGGTAAAACAAAGCACAGTGACTAGTAGCGAGCAACTAGCACTCGGCTACTCTACACTAGAACGATGCTCATCCACTTGTTCTAAGTCCACGATATCATCTTGCTCCTCAGCCTTGACATCGTCCACTAGAACCCGTCCCTTCAACGGTACAGGCTTGGCCAATACAACAGTCTCTACGCCAGCAGGTGTGAGCTCCTCTGGCCCCATCGGTATGGCTTCAACGTCAATCTCCATATTCAGGAGGGCTTTAAGAATAACGGCACTTCCCGCTTTGCTCATCACCTCGTTGGCCTCTTTACAGAGCTCCGAACAGACGCATTCCGGACAACCTTGATCGCAATGGCAATGCTCTACTCGCTTCAGGGCCTGGACGAGCAACCGGTCGATGAACTCGAAGGCTTTGGTGCTGATACCAGACCCGCCGGCGCCACCTTTGGCGTCGTAGAACGTCAATCGCGCTGGTCGTTTTCGCTGAGTCTCCCTCTGTGCAAACTCCTTCAGGCCAACCTTACACTCGGTGCGTACATCACCAGGCATGCTGATTACGAAGGTTGGCATCAGACTCATGACGGCATGCTCGGCACCATGAATGGCACCCGCGACGTTTAGACGCCTCTCCACGAGGATTTCGAGCGCGCGCTTTGGCACGTCAAGCCACATTCCCTTGCTATGCCTGATAATAGGAGGATTGTCGACCTGGACAGCATCGAGAATACGACGGCTCTTGTCGACTTTAAAGTATCCGAAGACGTGTTGGGCGATGCGGATAGAGCCATGAAACGCGCGCGACAGGGAACCGGGTATCTTGCGCATAGCTTCTGTTTCGACGGGATCGATGTCCGTAAAGTCTCGCTGTCGTGTTGTCCACTCCACCTTAACCTTTTCCACTTTTGCGATTTGCCTGTCGGGCTGGAAGTCCCGGACCAAATACGAGTTGCCTTGATGCAAGAAGATAGCCCCGTCGTAAAGCGTGAAGGATGCTCGGGATGCTTCTAGCTCTTCCAAGACGACGTTCTTCCCGTGCGATATATCCACTATGGCGAAATGATCGTCTTCGGTATCTCGAATGGCAACAAACCTCGAAGGGACCGGCCGAAACCTATCATGGCAATGGTAATACCCGAGATCGTCTTTAACCAAGCGCTCCTCCGCGATCTTGGCCAGGTCTTTCGTGAAGTATTTGGCATCTTCTACGGGCCTAATGGGCATCTCGTAGGCAGCGCATTGGATGTGGCCCTCTAATACGAGCATATTCTCTAGATCGACCTGGAGCTCGCAATTGGGCTTGGTAAACAACTCGTCAGGATTTTCCATATAGTACTGATCGGTGGGGAAACAGTCACCGACGAGAACGGACAGGGAATCTTTGTTTCTTCGTCCAGCTCTGCCACTCTGTTGTCTCAGGTTCGCGATAGTGTACGGGAATCCAAGTGTGATGACACAGTCCAAAGTGCCAATATCTACGCCGAGCTCGAGGGCAGTTGTAGAAATAACACCCAAGAGCTTGCCTTCGAACATTTCATTTTCGATTCTTCGACGATCCTGCGCCGTGTAACCGCCTCGATAGCTCATGATGCGGGCCATACATTCCGGTCGACCTAATGACTCGAGCTCGAATCTCGCTTGTGCTATCAACTCCTCACACTGTTTTCTGACTCGACAGAAGACGATAACACGAACGCCGCGCAGAATGAGCTGACAAAACAGACGGGCACATTCCGCAAGGGAGTTCCCACGACCGCTCGAAGGGTCTCCCGGGTCCTTATACGGCGTATTCCAGCAGAGGAACTCCTTGCGGCCAGAAGGAGATCCATCGAAATCGATTAGCTGTACTTGATCGAGTCCGAAAATAGTGCGGAAGTGTTCTTGAGGATTCGCTACTGTTGCAGAGCAGGATACGAACTGGACTCGCCGATTTCCGACGGCGGCACAAATCCGCCGAAGTCTCCGCATGATGAATGCCATGTGAGAGCCCATTAAGCCATTGTAATAATGGAGTTCGTCGACTAGCACTGTTTTAGGCCGAGTAAGGTTGATGAAGGATTGAGTACTTACCAACTACGTATTTCAGGTTCTTCAGGAAGGTTCTCCACCTATCCTCTTGGGGCAGGATGGTAATATGCAACATGTCAGGGTTCGTGAAAATGATTCGTGCTTCATCTCGTATCTGGTTTCTATCCTGCATCGGTGTATCTCCGTCAAACGTCTCAACAAGAATCTCCTCTAGGCCATTCAAGTAGGTAAGCATTTCTTTAAGGCTCCTCCTTTGGTCCTGAGCTAAGGCTTTGGTCGGAAAAATGTACATGGCTCGGATGTTGCGGTCTGCTTCAAGCGCGTGCAGAACAGGCAGTTGGTAGATGAGGGACTTGCCCGAGCTTGTTGACGTAGAAACGACTACGTGACGGCCAGCGTTGAGACTGTTGATGGCCTGGGCCTGATGTGCATAGAACTGCGTAATTCCCTTGGCGTTATACAAGGCATTAACCATATCCTGACTTAGCAAGAAATCGAGCTCGCCAAAGATGGGTTCCTGGGGTTCAAAGACACGGTGGCCATCTGGCACAATTTGACCCGTGTACCACGGGCTATCCTTGAGTTCTTGTATGATCTCAGGGATGCTTTTCCGCTCTTTCGGGATAGACTTCGGGATTGTGCTAGGTTCAGACTTAGGAGTTGTGGCTCCTGACTTGGATGGAAATGGTATGTACGCTTCGGCCTCCTGGCGAAGCATCACCTCAGGATCTACCTTCTGCTCTACACAACGATTGAGGAACGCGTTTACGGCGCTTGTGAATTTCTGGTTGCGCTTTTCGATCAGAGCAGTCAGCTGCTTCTGACTGTACACTGGCATTTTCAGGTCCTCATTTCGAAGATTCCGGTTAGGGTTAGTAGCCTCTCCGGTCTTCTTATTCTGGACTTGCCGCTTCAGGTCGCCATCGGTGAACTCGAAAAAGAGCACCTCTTGTCCACCGTAGGGTGGATCATCGGGATGATGACTCCCAAGCACGTCCATTCCAGTCAGACCACCAACAGAGGCATCCGGCGCAGGGCCTTGAACGAAGATGTCTTTCGCTTTCCCTATCTTGAACGTAGAATCTCTTTCAGCCCCTTTGATGTCTGTTTGGAGCATCAAGTCGTCCACGTAAGTGAAGTTGATACCATCTGGTCGAAGTGCTATGATGGCTGCTATGTCTTCCACCCTCAACCCACGTTTCGTATGTGATTCGACAGCGGTTCGTATAGTATTAAATGTCGTCGCCACATGCTTGCGAGTAGAGCAGAAAGTATAGACCAGATTCAGCGCACGATGCGTCCTTTCCAACTCCTTGAAGAACGGTGGCCATTCGATCTGGCTCTCGGCGGCAGCCTTCGCCACTGCGGCCTTCTTTTGGCGGGAGCCCCCCTTGCGTGATATCGGCTGCTTCGAATTTTCTACCCCAACTTCATCAATGTTACCCTCGGCCGTCTTTACTGCCTTTGTCGTGAGAACGTTCTCCGGCGCATCATGATCGCCTACGTTGTCGGGATCGTCTTCGCCAGCCGTCCTCTTTCTTTTTCTCTCGACAATCTTGTTAGAGACTGTAGCAGCCTTAAATGACGACATGTTACTTGTAGTCGAGATGCATCGACGCAAGGGTTGTCAAGCCCGGATGGTTTTGGATAGTGCTCAGTGCCAAGGCTTGACGTCAAAGACTCTGCCTTACGCGACCATGGTTCCTTTATCAGACGCGAGTAGGATACGGTGTCACGTGACACAGTATGAAAGGGCTCAAGGTACGTACTCTTCTAGTTTATCAACCACAGCGAGGATATGAAGCTATTCGTGTGATTAACTTTGCTTGTTTCTTGGTAGCCTGAGAGATGTTTTTGCCTCGACCATGCATAATTCGTTTCATCGGTTTCTCGGCAGAACTGTACTGCTTCTATTCTATGTCTAGTACCCAGAGAGTGCGAAGCGCATCGGCAGGACTTTTCGTGCAACCTCTTTCAGCTAGCGATGCGTACCGGTTCTGCTAGAATATACTGGAAATAGATCCACCGTAGAGTATCGAGACCGCGATGTCAAGCATAAGAATACAGGAAAATAAATAAGAAAGACCAAGACCACCGAAAATAATGGAAGAATGGTGCATTTAGACAAGGACAAGGACAAAAAGCGCGTACAGAAATCATGAGATATTCTTGATTCAGAGCAATAGGAGTGGCATCTATCATGTGCTACATTGAAGTATGCCTAATGATATCCATACGCTGCGTAAAGCGAGTTACAGCCCAAAATCGGTTGGTATACTAGCTGTTGCCCAACATCTAGCCGACTGCAGGATCGCTGCCCAAACCCCTGAAAATGCTGCATTCCATAACCCCCAACCGTTCATTAATCGTCATTCCTCAGGTAGTATCGTGAGACAACCAACGACATGCTACATCCGCTGATCCCTATGCAGAATCCCCATGCAGAAAAGGAGAAGTATGCATAACATGTGTTCATAGGGGCACGGCTGCTGGGCAATTAAGCAGAGAGCCTCTTCTTCCGAGCTCTAGTCATGGGTCCCTTCATCTCCGCCTCGACCTCGGAAGCCTTCCGCTTTAGGACTTCCGAGAAGGACCTTCGCGAAGAACGGCCATCCGGGTTATTTGAGCTATTAGAACTAGCGGTGTCGCTGCCCTTATGACTGGCCTCTCCAGGGGGTACCTGACGCTTTCGGAGGATTCGTTGAGCGTGAGTCTCAACTTCGACACCCTCCACAGCCAAATCGTCATTGTCGCCAGTGCCACTCACGGACTGGGACTCGGGAGGCGAATGATAACCGGAGTCTTCGTTCGATGGCCCGAGGCGGCATGATGGGGAGTTGTGACGTGGAGCTTCAGTACCAGCGATGTCAGGATGCTCAGCGGCCGTGAGTGGCGAGTCATTTGGAGTTGAATTCTCAACAGCAATATCTGCAGCGGGTCCCTAGACCGTCTGCAGTTCACGCTGCACTTTTTCAACCTCGTTCAAAAAGCTCTTAGCATTGTCGGGTTTCATCTACAAAGAATCAGTTATCTTGCTTTAACGTGCCATGCAGGACGAAAACATACCTTGAGCTGCATGGGGACCGCCTCTCCATTGCCTTCAATAGCAGTGAACAGCACATAGGGTATGTTTCCATTTTCCTTCAATTGGAATGACATAGCCGGGATGACCACGGTGTTGAGGATGACCCTGTGAGTTGCGTCTTGGCGCATGATCAGGCGGACAACCTTAGATTCAGCGTCCTCAAGAGCAGACGCATCGAAGCTTCCCGGAATTGGTTGCCCGTTCTCCTCGTCGACGTCTACGCAGGCGAGAGGAACGTTGATCTTCAGGTTCCCGGCCCCGCGCTCTTTCCAGGTCTTGCTCGTCTTATCCAGATTGTAGAGTTTGGCACGAACCTGGAGAATACTAGCCTCGCCCGCCTCGCCATCCTCTACTTCGACTATGAAGCTTATCAGAGCAGAAAATTAATAAATACCGTATCGAAGCACTCACCTCGCTGGAGTTTCGTCTTCTTCTTTTCGTCCGCCGCGGTGGACTTCTCCTCGGCGTCTCGCTCTTCGGATGAGGCCTTACCATCATCCTCAGAGCCGACTTCTTCGTCGTCCTCGTCTTGGTCCTCTTCATCGCTTTCGGGTGCGCCGAAAGGCTTGGCAGGCTTGCCGCTTGTGAAGCCTTTACCGGCATTGCCAAACGTCGTGAGCTTACCACTACCAAGGGCGCTGGCAAAGCCTCCGCCAAAAGCGCTTCCGCCGAAGGAGCCGCCGCCGAAAGACGTTGCTCCTCCTCCAATCTGGCCGAACGGGGAGGCGCCGTTGGAGAGAGCGCTCCCACCAAAAACTGATGGTGTGGATAGAGATGTCGTAGTGCCAAAAGGAGATTGCGATCCCGAAGCACTCGCAAAAGAAGACAGAGGTTTGCCCCCCGCCTGTAGGAACGGTGAGGCCTGAGAAGCGAACCCAGCCAGTCCCGAACTGCTAAAAGCGGAGACGGACGTCGTGCTAGTAGTATTCTTTTCGTTTTCTGAAGTGGCCGTCTCCGTTGCATCGGTAGGCTTCTTGGTACCTAAGCTTGCGCTCTTGATTTCAGAGATAGCGGCGGGTTGAGGTTCAGTAAATTCCTAAAGGTTGTCAGTAATGCAGTACAAGGACATTATGAGGACTAGGTGGGCCTACAGTAGAGTTTTCAGCATTGTCGCTAACCGTTCTAGTCTCACTAGAGACGTCGCGCGGACGCTTCTTCTCGGGCTCTGAGCGATCAGTTCTACCATTGGCGCCGATTGGGGAGACGTCGCCATTTGGATCTTCGACTGTCTGATTCATCTCGTCGACTTCATCATGAGCGCGTTTCTTCTTAGGAGACGACGCTTGGTCCTTCATCTTGTTGGGAAGATCTCGGTCGGGGGTGGCAGCTCTGCTAGATGTCTTATGGGGGCGCAAAGTGGTGTCTTTCGCGGGGTCGCTCGCTTTTGTCGCAGAGGTGGACATGGTGGAAGAGGTGGATGATGAGAAATCAGGTTTCTCAGAAATGGCAGTCTGTTTCAATTCCTTGCGGGCTGCTGCGGTATCCGGATCTTCAGACGAGAGCTGATGAGGCGGAGTTGGGCTGCGTTTGTGTTGCAGGTCTGCCATTATTGGGATGGGACCGAGAAGAATTGAGATTGGTTGAGGTAAGGCAATCTGGAAGTCAGTTGGAAGAACGCCTAACGTGATTTTCTTCTGAGCGCAAGGTGAGGTGAAATTTGCAATTCGCTTCCTTTGTTTAGGAACAAAATACAGGGGCGATCAACTAATGAGTAAGTAATTATTCAATTTTGGGACAGCGACTCAAGATACAACGGCAGACTGATTGCGCTGGAGAATGCCAAGGAGAGGCCAGAGAAAACTTAAAACGGTTACGTGGAGATTGCAATTACAACTGCACTTCAATAGTTATTCAAACTTGGGAAAGCTGAGTGGAGGAGAAATGCGCCGTGCGTGGATGTAGTTGAATTAGGTATTAGGTGAGTTCGCTGTGATGTGGTGAAGCGTCACTGTATGTATTTTACAGTGCAAAATGCAAAATGCAAAATGGAATAGAATGCACATGCGCAGGTGCTAGCAAGTGTCAGGGTAACGGGTACATCCCCCGAGCTTGTATACAGCCGGTTAGAGTCAAAATTATTGCGGGTCTGACGCAATTCTCTTTTGGTGGAGCTGGTGGGGCAATGGGAAGGATGTGGGGTCATGACATACTAAGCAATATTTACTGATCCCTTATTAGGCTGGAGGGGTCTGGTTGACCCCTCCCGGAACTACATATATACATACATAGACTCCCGAGAGACCAGCACGCCGGAGCGACATTACAAGGTTAGGTTTGTTTCAGCTCCCATCCATTGGGTACGGCCAGGGAAACACAAAGAACATAAGATCCGACCCACCGCATTGCAATATGCTCATCGTGCAACTTTCCAGATTAAACTCCCTGCCAGCCAAGAGACCTCTTTGTCAGAACGGATGCGGTGTCTCCATCACCACTTCCGTTGTAAAGTTGTTGTCAGGAGTCAACGAAGTACCAGCCTTATCTCCCTAATTCGATGCGGTGGAGGTTATGTTTGTTTCATGTTTGCACGTTAAACTAAAAATGAAGAATATTAAACCGAGGCGGCGAATAATATTAGGGGCTAACCCCCAATGGTGCTCTCATTATATGATAAAATAGTCGAGTCTTAATCAGGCGATCTCGCTCTCCCGGGTCCATCGCATTCACTGCCTTGAAATTATGGACAGAAAGAGAGAACACCAAGATAAGGGAATATATCCGCGAATATGAGGTTACTCGACTAGAGAAGATTCACTTCCTCGGTTTAACCCATTCAAGCAGCCCTGGTCACGCCCTGGACACTGTTGCTCTCCTAAGTTCCGCTTCGGATGGTCAAGCCGCGGATTCGGCAATATAACAAACAGGATCAATTGTCGAGTAGTTCTATTATCCGCAAAGAAGGGACCGAGACGCAGAGATAATGTCTGGCAAAGATGCCTAAGCCGCTGCCAGTTGGGCTTGTATTCCTCTCTAGTAATGGACGTCGCCGCCTTCCGAACGTTTACAAACCGGAATTTTGTTTTGTTCAACTGACATGCGACCCTTATGGCTGGTCTATCGAACTCTGAAGCGTCACTGAGTATTCTCTTGAAAGGCTCTCGGGAGCAACCCGCAGGCCATTACCGATATTTTCCATAGAATCTGACTTCACGCTCGTCCTAGGATCCCAAACCACAGCGACCAGCGTCACAGCGGCGGTGTCAGCGATGGCATGCATCACAGCCGAGCCCGGCCACCGCGGCTATGTGCTGCCGGGCACGTGCAACACCAACTGGGACTACGACGCCAACGTGGAGCTGGCGGTGCTGTTCGGGGGTGAGCCTCGGCGCACACCTCATGCAGGCCGCGTGCTTCCAGAAGCTCGCGCTCGCGTGGCCGCTGCTCGCCGGCCTAGCATAGGGGCTAGTCGGCTTCGCGCTGCGCGTCGTGGGCGCCCTCGACCCGCAGAACCGCGCCCTCGCGGCCGCCGCGCGGACACCAAACCTCCTGGCGCCTATCTGGGTTGGCGTGGTTCACCGCGTGCTCTTCGGCCGCATAGTTAAGGCGTTCGTGCCGGACGGCTGAATTTCGGCCTCCGCTGGTCGAGGGTCGCGATCGCCTTCTCTGTCTCGGCGCCAGGGTGGTGATGGCGGGCGTCGCCTGCCAGCATGCGTACGTGCTCGTCTTCGCGGCCTTCGTGGCGAGGTTCCACTACGTAACCGTGCGGCTGAAGAGGCAGAAGTATCCACTGCCGATGTTCCGGCCGTGGGTCACGACATTGGCCACGCTCTACCTCTCGCTTGCACTCCTGAGGGCTCGCAACGTCTTCCGGGTGGCGCAGTTGGCAGGAGGGCGGGAAAACAGGGGCAACCCGCTCGTGTCGCGCGAGCGGTACTTTTACGTGCGTCCAGGCGGTGCCGCGGCTTTTTTTGCGATGAAGCAGCGGACATGCTATATTGAACGCTGGCGTTCAATAGCTCTTCGATGTGTTGCCGGTTCGTGCTACGGCGCGGTTATGAACCTCCTTCACCCGGGGAGAGCGACGCTCGCTGGTCCAGAAAGGCGATGGCATCACCTCCTTGAGTCGCCTGCACCCGCTGAGGCGGGGACGAGCAAGTGAGTTGCAGGGGATTAGGGGATTACTCTCCTTCTGAATGCTCGGAGCCTTCTATCCCTACGTCTGCCTGCCATTGTTTACTCCCCCAGCAACCTCCAAGTGATTGAAGGGGGTAGCTGAAACTCGATCGAAGCATGGTGTCTCTAGGGTTGTGCGCCTCTCTTCGTATCGCAGGTAATCGAACGCGAATCTGCTTGTTAAGCGAGTCGGTCCCTAAGGTATGGGAAAGAACAGTGGAAGCGTACAATTCTAAGGTGCGTCTACCATAACTTATCACCCGGGTGGGGAGTGAGCAACTACCGCATCACCCGCAGACAGTGGTTTAGAGGGTAGAGTTGAATATCTCATCGTGGAGTCTTTACCGGACGGATGGATCTAAATGGGACATACGGTTCCACCGCCGGAGAATGCCATTGAGCCTACGCCAGTAGACAGACGCTATCAACCGAGGGCAAGGTCCGCAAAGAAACTCCCAACGATAATCCATCGCTGCAAGCGGTATCTCTATGACGAGTTGTCGATAAGGCGGAATTCCCTTGTCCGTATCGCGTGGGGGAAGCACAGAAACCGCATTTCCGGCGTAGTCCACGGAGCTGATTGTGACCCCATAATCCAGGGGGGCCGCACATACCGCAGACTGCATTTCCGGATTCTCCGCGTACTTACTTGGCTTAGCACGGCAAGGTGGAGCGTGGGAACAAGGTGGATACCAAGCAACCAGGATATTTCCCGGATATACGGATTCTCACTATCTCGTGTGCTCCTAAGACATGGCGTCCCCCCTTCCAACTATGTACAACCTGACGTTCGTAAACCACTGGGGTGTATAGTGCGATCATGTACATAGTGGGCTTTGAAATCCAAACGATGCTCCTTTGATCATCTCCCATTATATGTGCCCAATATACGCCTCCCTGGCGATCGTAACTCATGAGTAGTAATGCAACAAAGTAAATCCTGTGACTCCTAGAAGATGTACAAGTTGAAGCGCTCGCTAGTATATGTCCAAGATAAAAATAGAAAGTACTCGCTTTTAGAAAAACAGTATATCGTCATCTTTCCATCCCATGCCCGTAAAGATAGAATGCACGCTCTTCTCCAGGGCTTCAGGCCCGCATACGAGCAAGAGGTCCTCGCCGTTGACACTCTTGCATGGCCCGACTTCCCTCTCGAAGAGATCCTTGGTCATGCGGCCCCTTAAGCCGGTCCAGGAATCCGAGGGACGACTGAGCGTGTATACCAGGCGGCACTTGTGGTCGTTCCCGGCCGCCATCCTGTCAAGGTCCTCCTTGCACAGGATATCCTCCTCCTCGCGGTTGCCATCCAGCACGAGACAGAACGTGGGGTCTTCGCGGTCGGCCATCACTGCCCGCAGGACCTGGAAAATGGGTGTGATCCCCGACCCCGCGCATATCATGATGAAGCGCTTGACCTTCCGCTGCTGCCCCAAGACGTTGCAGAGGCCCCGGCCGAGATACTCGAACTTGCCGACGGGGCCCTTGAAGTCGACGAAGTGTCCGATGGGAATGGCGTCCAGGGCCTGCGTCATCTTGCCGCCCTTGCGCTCGGGGGTGTCGTAGTAGACCTTGATGAGCACGTTCAGCTTGCCCTTCTCCGTGCCTTCAGATATCGGTGTGTAGGAGCGGATGATGGCCTCTCTGGTGACGGGGTCGCGTAAGCGTATCATCAGGTGCTGGCCAATAGGCAGACCAACGACCTGATCCGCATGTTCGAGATCGAACGTAAATATTTTCGTGTCGGTAGAGATCTTCGTCTTGGCGGACAGGACGCCTTTCGTCCAGACCTTCGCTTGAAGGAACGTCTCTCGCGGCGCCGAATCGTCGGCCTCGGGTTCTCCGTCCTTGAGAACAGCTAATGAGGCTTCGTCGAGGGAGCCGATATGGTAATCTACCATCATTGCCTTGGCGTTCTCGCTATCTTGGTGCGTCTGTTAGCCCGGCCTCCTTGTGACCAACGTTGTGAACTTACGAATAGCGAGGAATTCCTCGGTGGCGTCCTGGCCCGCAGCACCAAAGATCGAGGCCGCGCCACCAGGATGGCCTCCGAGGAATTTGGTCCCATCGTACACCTGCCCATTGACTACGAACCACGGCTCGACCTCTCCGCTGTGTTGTCGTAATTCTTCGAGCGTTATCTTCCGGTTGATGTCCTTGTTTATCATGCAGATTTCCTTAGCCGGTTCCTCCTCAACAAACTGCTCTTCTTCCCCGGCCAGCCTTTCGCCCCAGTTCCCATTGGTAAGATTGCCACCAGCCTTTTTTACTCGTTCCATCCAACCGCCAGGCATTAGCGCGGGTTGCGTAGGATGTTCGAATCTCAGGGTATGACCCTCCTTGTGAATAACAACTCTGAACCAGGGGTTGTTCATCATCCCTAGGACACTCCAGTACATGTCCCGAGGTTGCACCATCATAGACTCATCCATAGCTCGGACCATGATATCGTCACTTGCTTGTAACTGCGTCAATGGGATATCAAGATCCCAAAAGCACCAGCAAAAACACGTCTCTCTCCAGGACATGTCGAGCCGGCCGCCAAACAGCTGTTCGCCTTCCCGGGCGAGACGATACTCGTCCTCCGGATATGAGATGTTGGCCAGTACCCAAGTCTTTCCCCTGTCGAGAGTAACTTCCACTCGAGTGATCCGCTTGCCCCCGCCCGCATACGCATAACCTCGAACCTTGTAGCTCTGGGCACCAGTAGTCAGGGACAACTTCTCGTCATGAGCTGGGTAGCACGTGGCGCTGTTTGTGTTGAGATCGTAGATTGCGTAGCGCTCGTCTTTCCACGTCTCTGGCATATCGGCACTCATCTCCGGGCTAACCATGGTGGGAAGCACTCTGTTGTCGTAAATGTGATACCAGTTATCGCTCGGTTCCGCTGTCACGGTGATACGCTTCAACCACTTCACACTTCGGCCACCAATCTGCCCGGGTATGATGATCCGAAGAGGTTTACCATGGTCCGGCTCAAGCATCTCGCCGTTCATTTTGTGGGCGACCAGGACTCCCCGATTGGGGTCCATAGCCCAGTTCAACTTGATCGATGTGCCGTAATACCCGTTTGGTAGCTTGTCTGCACCTTCGAAGCACACATACTTTGCACCTCGCTTCGGCATCGCGGCTCTGAGTAGATCGCCAATCACTACTCCGGTCCATAGGGCTGTCGACAATCCTGCGGCACCCCATGAAAATCCTTTGGTTTTCCTGACGACGTTCTGTTCCTTTCGCCTATTTCCTGCGCATACTAGCGTGACCGGGTACGTGACCTGTTCGTAGTCCCTGATAAGTTGTGCTAGACTCATCCTGATGGGATTGTCCACCATCCCTTCCACAGAGAACTCCCAATCCATGATCTCAGAGTCCTCCACCCTGGGTACAGCTCCATGGTTGCGGACATAGTGAAGATCTTTCGTAGTTAAGAAGCCTTCGTCGAATAGCTCGCTCAGCGGTGCTTCGACATTAAAGGGGTGGACGCCCGTAAGCCGTATTAACCTCGGGTCTCGAACGACATGGTTATCAGGGGTCTTGAGGTCTTCTGGTAGTACCCTATTATCCGGCCTACTCCTAGGAGGCAGTGGGTAGTTCCTTGAACCTTCCAACTCTAGCTCGTCAATCTGGAACGAAGATTTCCTAGAACCTTTTCTCGTATGAGGTGGGCTGGGTGGTAGGCGGAAGTCGTGGGCTTTGGAAAGCCCTCCGTGGGGCTCGCTTATTGGGTTAAGAACTTCCATGGGATATCGTGGAAAGGTCGAGAGTACGTGAACAAATATGAAGACGATTTACTGGTATAGACTATACCTTCAGGAGTAAGATGAAGCAGACCGGATGCTTATACAATAAGGGAGGACATTCTCGAAAGGTAGATGGAATATATAGAGGGTCAAAATCCGCCGTGCAGCTGGGACTGGGAAGATATAGGATTTACGATATAATTACAAGCCAAATATGGATCACGGAAGCCAAGATGCGAAAAGAGGAACGATCGTTTGGATTCAAGCCATCATGCCGTGATCTGGATATGATCAGACCACCATCCTAGCTCTAGATCCACTTGGATCACCGGCGTTCTGGCTGCTTGCTAAGTGCTTACCTCCGGGTGACCTGCAATTTGTGACGAGATAATAGGTCCACGGGTCATTACTCAATACCCGACTATACGGATATGCCGCCAGAACCCAATTGCCTTGGACATGTCAAGCACAGGTATTTCCGAGGACTCGCCATGCAGGAATCCGCGAATGGAGCCTCAAGGGAAGACTCGGAAGCAGAAGGAAGGTAGATGGGCCCCGACCTTTCGCGCATAGAAACACATGGATTAGGAGGAAGGGCAGACGCTGTCATAGCATCCCCGCGGACGTGCGCCTCTTGGACCCTTCACGGGCCGCGGTCTTATCATAGGGCAACTAGGTTATGTTCCGGAAAGTATGTAGGTAGTGGCTGATAGCGAATCATTGGTGTCAATTGTGTAGATAAGGAGAAGTGTCGTCAAAAAGATAGTCGGAGATATGAGAAACACACCTTGCGCTAAACCTGGAAAGGAAGAATTCGAAGACCTGAATGGAGTTTCCACCCATGCATTTATCGCCGTTTATCTCGATCTTCACTGGTTGTCTTTGATTGGTTGCCATGACAAAATACGCAAAGACTTGACAACCACGTCGTACATAATGGATTTCGTTGATGGTTACATTCTTGACGAGATATAGGATAAGAGGCTGTGGAATATCAAGTGATGATGTCGCTTTGCCGTATCTGGCAACCTACTCCTTCAGACACACATATGCATATATATTTACATACATAGGTCGTTGGCCTTCAACTCCTGTTTAACTTTACCCTAGCTTTATACGATTATAACTTACTCCTATTTAGATGCTACAATTTAAGCTAACATGTCGAACACTTAAGAGCCCGAATGCGTACCTTGCATGGGTCCACAAATAATAGATCTGTGTTCGAAGTACATCGAAATGTCAAAAAGGTCGCAACTAAAGATGGCTGTGTGATACGTAAGCCACCGCGCGATGATCGTCCCATTATTTCCCTTTTGGAAGCAAATAGTCGAGCTTTGGCGAGATCTATTGAAAAGTTACATTGTAAGTTGACCCATCATTTATGTGGTAACGGCTAAAGGATTTATCACGAAATCATTTCTCAAAACGGGCGTGGGGTAGTTGAGTCGGTACATTTTAACCCCTTAAGCTAGGAAATTGGAAGTTAAGGGTGTTGCAATCGGGTTCTTAAATCAAGCTCTTGAGGTTCTTGCTCCCAAAACATCGGTCGAGGTTGGATCGGAGCCTTCGCCCTCCCTTCGACTACAATGGCTGGCATCAGCCACCACGCAAGATGATGGATGTACAGATGACGAAGACTTACATTTTCAGGCTCGCAATTGAGAACAAGGGAAGTCACCAAGCCGCCTCTATCTGAAAGGAAACAACACCAATTGTTCGGTAGCTTAAACGACAACTGGCCTCGAATCAGCAACAATCTACAGATATCTCCTTGGACGGATATCCACCACCTTTATGGGTACATCACCTTGGACTTTTATCACAAGCCGTGCAAGATTTGAGACAAGACGAGAGCATCTTCTTTCGTTGATTTAGATATCTCCTCTGCCGGCCCTTGCGCACTGGTAATCCTCCTACCGTACTGCTACTGTAGGTAACTCGTAGGTAAGCTTTTTCGAGGTTGAAAGGAGACCCGTGCATGATGCAGATAATGGGACTGAACGTAATGGTGGGGGTCAATGGGTTGCAGATGTGGATAAGCACAAGGCTAGCCTGATGAATTGCGATCAAATCACCCCGCCGCCATCACCTGCAACGACTGCAGCCAAACTTGAAGGAGTGACTGTACCTACATACATAAAGTATGTAGCTCTGATAAATTTCGAGCTGGAAATTCAAGATTTGGCGACAACAAGGTTACTAAAATCTGAGTTCAGTTCGTTTATCTGTCTCGCCGTTACCTAAATACTTAAACCTAAAAGTTGAATGTTGTTCTTGCCAGGTACTAACAGGTCACATTTTGCTACTAGGTACTTAACTACCGCGGAGTACATCACACAATACACAGGAAAAAATAAAAAAACTGCATTCACAGGTACCTGAATACACCTCCAGTACTTGCGGTACCGCTACGCTGGTGGCTTCCAAGGCTATTAACCGATCGCTCCTTTCATTGGGCGGCAATTCAACTTCAGCAAAGAGACATCATATTGATGAATGCGCTTTCGGCTTCACAACCTTCCTTCAACTTAGCGCACCTTTTTTCTCTCTTTCGCCCATTCGACGAACTTGCCGCAAACCTTCGATATTCTCAATTTGGATTTTCTAACTCCATTACCTTTTTCTGGCCGAGCCTTTTCAATCCTGGCCGCATCAATTACAAACGTCTTGCCTTGGTTCACAAGGCAGAGTGCCATCAACTTTCACAGATGCCGACCGAGGCTGATCCGCCGTATCACTTCTACCACTACCTAAGGTCATCTACTCCTTAGCAGTGGTAATCGTCAGTCGCCGATGCGAATGTAGCCTTTGAATTTCATCACCATAGATAAGCCCAATCGAGTTGTCCAGAATGGACCGCTCACGGCGACGTAGGCCTACCCGTGATCTTGTCTGCACGCTATTCCATACTCATTGGCTAATATTGCTTCTTCACTCTAGGCGAGCTATTAGTGCTCAACTGCCGTGCTTGGAACGACGAGAAAAGTATGTCATCAAACCAAATATCACTACCTCCATGGTATGCGACTCACAGGCCTGCACAGATGTCTTTCCCGTCAACCCGTCTCTTGACTCGTCTCTCAAAAAGAACACCGCTTTCATCAAGAGACTCCGTACCGCTATCACTCCGGCAACCCTGAATACCTTCCTGCAAGAAATTCGGACCTTGAGCCTTCACAAATACCTCTCCGAGATCGTCTCAGCATGTTACGAAGGTTTAACCAAGTTGAAAAATCCTGGAGAGATCGAGGCGGCTGTCGAGATCGTCAGTGCACTGCACCAGCGGTTCGGTCCCGACGAATTCACCGAATACCTAGGATGGCTGTTGGGCAAGGGTATGGCAACGCCGGACAAGAGTCTTTTGAAAACGTTGCCTCCCGAAGTCCGCGAAAAGGAGGAGAAGGACCGGCTAGTGCGGCAACGAGCCCTTCTGCGAGTTATCACGGAGCTTTGGCTTCTGGGTGTGTTGAGGACCCTCGACGATGTTAAGCCGGATGATGCGACACGTGGAGTTAGCGGGAAGAACGCTGAGCTAAAGATCAAATCGACTAGTTCTTCGAAAGGAGGAGGCGCTGAACCATTTCCTCTGGAGGTCTTGAAGGATCTCTTAGGACACGACCGGGAACATGTCAATCTACCATTGCTTGTCATCTTCGTCAAGTCGTTTAGCTGGGATATTTTGGGCGTGAAATCCGCTGGGTCCGATGGTCGCAAGACTGTGGAGGAAGATGGCGTTACGAAATCCGCCGAGGACCCTTCTGATAACAACGGTCAACATATCGAAACTGGCTCGGACTCCGACGATTCTTCATTTGCCGGTCCAGAGATACAAGAGCGTTTCAGGAATATCATCAGAAGATATTTTGACGACGTCAAAGCCCACATACTACAAGACCAGAAGAACATAGTCACCCAGAAAGGCCGGAACTCCGAGGCTTATGTCAAATCCGGAGAGGTTTTCGAGGATCGTCAAGCCAACTTTGAACGTCTGGTAAAAGCTCAAGAGCGTCTAGTATCGAATGCTCAGGTAATAGCCGAAGCCATCGGAGCCGAGATGCCCGACCTCAAGGAAGCTGGGGATGGTCTTTCTGCTTCTAACGGATCCATCGGTCTCGTCAAGACAGGAGAGTACCTACGGGGACAGAGCGACGGGGCGGGCATTTGGGAAGACGAGGATGAACGCCGCTTCTATGAAAACCTGGTCGATTTGAAGGGCAAAGTGCCTGGTATGCTTCTTGAAGACGGGAAAAAGAAGAAACCGGATACAGACGAACAAGTCGGAAAGAGAGTCGACACCCCGGAAGCCTCAGAGACTCCTAAGCCCTCAGAGCCTGCCGATGATCAGTCTACGGCGATCGCCAATAAGACCATTGGTGCCCAGGTTGATGCTGTATTGGCTCGATTGCCTGAGCTTACGAACAAGGACGCCATTGATGAAATAGCTGTCGATTTCTGTTTCCTGAACTCGAAAGCTTCCCGCAATCGACTCGTGAAGGCTCTAACTGAGGTTCCGAAGGGCCGTACAGATCTGCTCCCATTCTGGTCACGGCTTGTAGCCACTCTCGGTAGATACATGCCGGACATCCCTAAAGGTGTCGTCGAGTACCTCGATGCTGAATTCCGCAGTCTCCAGCGTCGTAAGGACAAGGATTTCCTTGGTCAAGTTCGGCTCAGCAACATTCGTTATCTTGCCGAGCTAACTAAGTTTGGCGTCGTCCCGGAGCACGTCGTCTTTCATTGCCTGAAGGTTAGCCTTGACGACTTCTCCCGGATGAACATTGAGATTATCTGCAACTTGCTGGAAAACTGCGGACGATACCTTCTACGGAACGCGGACACATCACCGCGCATGGCTACCTTTCTGGAGACGCTTCAACGAAAGAAATCCGTGCAGCACATCGGCCAGCCGGAGCGTATGCTTATCGAGAATGCGGTCTACTACGTGGATCCCCCGGAAAGGACCTCGATCCAACAGAAGGAGCGAACTCCGACGGAACTTTTCATTCGTAAGCTCATCTATGTAGATCTGACGAAGCGAAATTATACGAAGATCCTTAAGCAGATTCGTCGGCTACATTGGGAAGAGCCAGAGGTAAGAATCGGTCTCTAATATGTGGCAGGGATACGCTAAGGATTTCATAGGTTGTGGATATTCTCGCGAAGGTCTTTTCGAGGCCCGGCAAGGTTAAGTACGGCAGCATCCACATCCTTGCGATACTTCTGAGCGCCATATATCGATACCACCCCGATTTTGCTGTCATGGTGATTGACAATGTGATCGAATCCATCAACTTTGGCTTGGAACAGAACGATTTCAAGTTCAATCAGAGGCGCATTGCGGAAGTCAAGTATCTCGGCGAGCTTTACAACTACCGGATGCTCGAACATCCTGTGATCTTCGACACTATGTATAAGATCATGACATTCGGACACGGTGGGTCAAACCCGGTCTCCTTTTGCATGATGGAATGCGGGCTTATACTTCTGCTAGGTGGTGCCCCCATTCCAGGGCGACTCAACCCTTTCGACCTGCCCGATGACTATTTCCGCATCCGCCTGATCGCTACGATCCTTGAAACCTGCGGCATGTTCTTCAATCGAGGTGCTGCAGGGAAAAAACTCGATTATTTCCTCTCTTTCCTTCAGGTATGCTCTATTGACGAGATGTCCTTCAACCGCCATGCTGACGGGAATCCAGTACTATATTCACACGAAGCATCCACTCCCTATGGATATCGATTTCATTGTTCAAGACACCTTCTCCCTGACCAGACCGCAGTGGAAATTGGCGACCAACCTGGAGGAGGCTTCAAAAGCTTTCCAGCTTGCAATCGCACAAGACCAGAAGAATGCAGGACTAGATAAGAGTGCCGATCAGGACGACGCTTCTAGTGACTCATCGTCCGACGATGAAGGCGCCGAGGCTGATGGCGACATAGTACTCCCGGAAGCCGAGGGGGATGAGGAAGAAAGCGAATCCGGAGAAGACGACGAAGCCGAGGTAAGTCCCTATAGATGCCGACTTTCCACTTGACTGGCGCTAACCTTATCTTGAATGAGCAGATCGACAGTCAACCCCAATCGGCCCGGGCTTCCGAGTCTGAAGACGAAGCGATCGTGGTTACAAGGAAGGCGGAAGAGGTTGACCCCGAGGATGAAGCGGACTTTGAACGGGAGTATGCCAAGATGATGGCTGAAAGCTTAGAGTCCCGAAAATTCGACCGGAAACCGCTCTTTGATGTTCCGTTGCCTGTCCGTTCGAAAACTCGCGAAACTTCTACAGCAACCGATATAGAGGAGAAGAATAGCCAGAACGGACCTAGCACAATGGCGTTCTCGTTATTAACGAAGAAAGGAAATCGCCAACAGGTTGGTGTCCTCCTAGCTTCACTCTCTAAATATAGCTGACATAGCAGACCCGTACTGTCGCGCTCCCGTCGGACTCCACATTCGCTGTTGCTATGAGGACACAGCAGCAAGCGGAACGAGAGGAGCAGCAGCGCATCAAGAATCTAGTGCTCAACTATGACCTTCGTGAGAGCGAAGACCAAGATGGTGATATATACCGATCCCCGCTTAACCCTAACACAAATATTCACAACGCATCAATACCAGGTCACGAGAAACAAGCATATCACCCCAATCGCCTGGATAAATCAGGCAAAGACCGCGGTGGACAACGCGTCCGCCGATTGCAACTCAGCGATGTTGACTGGTATGACAAAACCCGCCAAAACAAAGGACCCTCAGAAGACAGGTCTATCAGCAAGGCTCAACCTGTCGCCCATATGCGGGCTGAAGAGTCTGCATCTCTACCAAGGGGCGAGCGTGCACAGAACAAGTGTTCTATGGCGTCTGCAGATCAGCAAACTCAAATCGACCAACCGCAGAAGCCGTACAGAGGGCTAAGGAGACGTCGATTGCTCAAGAACAGCAGCTAATGATGACTGTCCATTCTTTCATGTAGGATTCCCTGATAATCACGACCGCTTACGAGAATACCCCATATACTATCCATGAGACGGTGGAAGCGGACGCAGAACTGCACATATGCCCCGGCCACGCCTTACAATGGGTTGGAAGCACACTGTCGTCGATTAACTCGGCTCCATCGGTATAGTTGGACTCCACCTGGAGGTGCTCGATGGTCGAAGCCCAGCCAGTGCGACGGTTTCGCTACTGACGACGAAGCGCTCGATCTCGGCTGAGTTGAAATTGGGGAAACATCGACAGGTAGAACCAATTATATGCGGTAGCTGCCCAGTCCCCGCCGGACAGGTGGCTAGGAGCGCGTCAATCTCTCAGCGGTTCATGTCAGTTCGGCCTTGGCAAATCCGTGTGACCTGCGAGAGGCCGTTCTATGATACTAGCTGCAATCGGCAGACCACTCCTTGGCACATTATTCCATGAAGTTGAGGAGACATCTCAGCACACAAATTGAGACTTAGATGAGTTGTTATTTGCAGGTTGCTGAACGGCACATGCCGTCGCAATGTTTCGTTCTTTACTTAGGCGTAGGTAAGCCAGGTTGACTACTCGTCTCCCTTGCTTACCTAGTTAGAGTGCTGCGTTGACAGAATTGAGAGTTATTACGAAGCCCTACAGTGCCACGGTTTATGTACCTTGTGACCGATGCCGTATGTGACTTATTCGGATGTCAAGTCGCCGCTATATGTCTAAAGTGCTGGTCTTTCCGACAGTGGCTGTTAGTAGTGTTAGCAATCAGGTAGGGAGGGTGTGTCCTAGAACCGGAAGACATGAAAGGCTGAAGGCCGGAACAACTGCTCAACCGGCGAAACGAGAAAAGCATTAGTAGAGATACCAGGGCTACGTATTGTAAAGCTATAATTGCTCCATAATGTTCAACAGCAGTCCCGGGCGTCGGAGTTTCCCGGCGACGTACGAATCTGCTGTGCTGGGCGTACCGCGTGCTCAATGGGGATATCATCTTAGGACACCCGCAGCTGAACTGCCATGCTTCATGACAGCACCCGCTCTAACTTAGAGATTGGGGATATGAGATAAATGAAAAGAAAAGATTCCGGATATAAGACGGGGGGGGTCCATATATGATCCACCCTCTTCTCATCAGGGAAATCCCTACGGATCTGAATGTGGTGATGAATCCTGTATGATATCGCATTGTGACCCTGCAACGATTGCTACGTGGTCTTCCTATACGTAGTAGTTACGATAGGCAGGCCCTCTTCTGTGTACCTCCGTATGTATTTACCCGTTGGGAACATGATCTTGAGTTACGACACCGCGATACGAGATCCCGCTTCGGGCCAAAAGAGCCACATGTGGAAACGCACTCATTACGGTACGATGTCGTACATGGGCGACGCACGCGATCCCGTGAGATGGAAGTTGTGACCCGGTGGTTCGAATTTGGTGATTCAAGTGTTGCGGGAAGTGATGCCGTGTTTCCACCGGAGCAAACACAACGAGATGAACATTTCCCGTGCTCTCCAAATCCTATATACCGCGAGCGTTGGGTGGGAAAATCCCTCCCCCTCATGCCTGCTCAGATTACTGATTGCTCTTTGCGCTCGAGTAGCTAGTTAAGTCAAGGGTGCTACTGAGATCTTCGACATGTCGACGTTAATTACCAGCACTGTCGGGCACCTCGCCGCGACGCACGCCATAACGCTGCCGCCGCAGACGACGCCTTTCGCGGCCGAGCAGGGCGGGGCCTGCGAGCTGTCGGTGTACTGCTGGCAGCTCACCTACCTGAATTACCTGTCCTCGCGTCAGCACCTGTCGGGCCTGCAGTGCGAGGCGCGGCACTCGTCGCCGCACGACGGGACGCCGGCCATCGGGTACCGGACCGAGTGCTTCCCCGAGGGCTACCTCGACGTGTTCCCGGGCCTCACCGCGGAGCCCAGCATGGCGTCGCTGGCGCCCGCCGACCCGACCCTCGCCTACCCCGGCACCGCGTGCGTCTCTGACTGGACGACGGCGTGCACGACGACCGTGACGGGAGCCGGCGGCACGGCGTACCCCCAGGCCTGGTGCTGCCCGCCGGGCGCCTGGAGGTGTCCCGCGGGCCCCCGCGGCGACGGGAAGGACCCCGGACGCCGCTGCGCCAGCGTCCTCACCGAGAAGACCGAGATCTGGATGACGTGGGACCCGCCCTTCTCCCTCCCCACTGGCGACGTGTACACCTGGCCTGCCGGGGTCTCGGCAGAGCCCGCCGAGTACGGCGCCACCGTCTACCACGACGTCTTCCCGCTGGTGCTGACGACGAGCGTCTCGGCGGCGGGGCAGCAGGTTACGAACTCGGACGGCAGCGACGACACCCATGCCGTAGCCCCACCGCCGCCGGCCACCCCCGACGAGCGCGCGCTCCCGGTCCTCTCGATCGACGCGGTGGCCGGCATCGCGGTCGGCGCCGTGGTCTTCGTGCTCGTGGCGATCCTGGGCGGCCTCTTCTTCTTCGTCCGCAGAATGAAGAGGACCGAAAACTCCGTCGGCCCGGGGGACGACACCCCCGCCACTTCGAAGCAGAACTCCGATGCCGGCGCGGTGGCGTTCGAGCGCAAGCCGGAGTTGCAGGGCGCGTCGACGACGGCTCGCGGGTGGGAGGCGGTTGTGGCGCCCAAGGCCGAGCTCGATGCCGCGAGAGGTGCGGAGCGCCGGCGCCAACTGTCCGAGTTGGACGGAGCGTGACACTCGCCACCAACCTGCTCGGGATCCTGAGCCCGAGGCCACCAGAGGATGAAAAAGGGGAAAAGGGGGTGTTTTGGGTGGGGGGCGCCGTCCCTGAAACGGTGTCATAGAGAAGGATTCGATATGCCTGTATGACGGTATCGGTTAACTTACTTTTTTACTTATTACCCATGCGAGTCGTAGTTCATGCGTGCCTCTTAGTGTATTGTTAATTAGATACATCGTTCCACTAATGCAGGATAGTCTTTGGCCATCGATCGACCGCCGGGAGGTCACTACCTGTACGTGACATTCAGCAAGATACAGAGCTTGATCTCCAAAAGAAAGGGGTACTTTTAGTCAAGAATATCCTGTTGTAGTAACTCATCTCGGCCAAGGCCAATAATGTGCTCAGGTGACCACTACTCTAGATCTCGACCCTGGCAAGCCCGGCGACGATGTGGCGCACTAGGCAAGGGGATGAGAAGGCCAGACCATTCTGTGGCGACTCCAGTCGCTGAGAGGATTGTATTCTATGAACCGACCAGACAATTCTCGATCGAGAACTCCAACCACCCCCAAGAACATATCCGGTATCCTCATCGCGCGGAAGGGAATCCTCGCTCTCGTCGAGTTTGCCAGGTGGAGACCCGGACTCCATAGCCGCCGTTGGCGGTTAAGCGCTGAGGCGGTTTGTCTTCCGTTCGAGTTGTTTAGATCACTACTTTTGGTAAATGTTTCTCCGTGACCAGGCGAAGTGGTAGTCCCTGTGCATGTCCGCTTGCAGAGAGGGGTGCTGGGAGATGGAGACAATCACAAGGAAAGGCTACTTATGACCGTGCTATGTTTCAAGTTTTACGCCTAGGCGCTCCGGTGGCGTCTCTCCTTTCCAGGGCTGTTCTTGGGTAGCTAGCCCGTAATAACGACATACGCATGTGCCCTGATGAAAGAAGCGCCCAAGTTGGCCTACCTAACATCCCCCAAGCCACTTTGGGGGTTCTACGGGATGTGATATCGAGACGGGGCGTCCCCGTGCACGCAAGGAGATCGGACGTCAACCAGTATTACCACCAACTCTTCGGACGGCTTACCGTTAGGTCTGTTTTTAACGGGCACTGGTGTTTGCGTCTAAGTACAACTGCGGCTTGGAATGACCACCACCGCCTTTTAGCCAGAGCAAAACAAGTTCATGAGATGTTTGTCAATATGTCTCGTCCGCCTTTATATTCCGGGATAAATCTTGTTGATGAGCGCGATCTCCGCTTCCTTGCCACAGCATCCATTCGCATAAGGTCTCTACAAATAAATGTCTTCTGCTTACCCCCGCTGGCCCCGTCTCCACCATCTCCCTCACCCCTATTCTGCCAACCCCCTATTCCGCCAGCGCCTATTTTGTCACCCGTATTCCCAACCCGCGGCATGTATAACTTGTCTTATACCGGATGTGGGTACGATTTTAATGTTGCGGACGAATAAGTTCACCACCTAAAGCTGCCTCCCTAGGTCTATTATCCTGCCGCTTGAGCCTTTTGTAGGGAGTCTTTATCTCTCTTCAGTTTTCTCTCATTCTTTACGGTTTAATTACGTCTTCAACCAATTAACCTGGCAATAATGACCCATTAAAGTCAGTTTATACCTTGGCCTAGGTCGTAGCTCCCTGGAACGCACCGGTAAAAATAGGGAGGAGTCACAGCGTATTAGCTAAGGCGGGAATCGGACGCAGTTGTTCAGTATATCTTAGAAAATAGCCACGCCGTCCATCACATACGACCATAGGATCCGGAGAACTCGGGATCCCGTCCGCTCTCCCCTAAGATAAGCCGGATACCGCCAGATTAGTAGTTGGGTCGGTGACGACCAGCGAATCCCTGGTGTTGTATGTCCTTTTTTTGTCAAGTCAGTCTTTGAGTTTCGCCTTATTATTAGTTCTTTTTCTATTCGAAATTTAAGATATTCTCCTGTTCATGAGGTAAACCCCAGGGGGCCTTAGGTTTGGAGGAGACACATAAAGTCCTCGTGGCACTGTTTGAAGGGCCACAGTCACCTATTCAACATGACCTACCCACTCCATTTTGACGATTTGCACCTGGGCCCTACTTCGGTGTTCATGCCTAGAGTGACCGAGGAGGTCAATGTATTACATGCTTCCTGCTGCAGATCGAATGTTCTTGCGATGTTACTGTCAGATAGCAGATCATTCTCATCCTTAACCTGGTAACGTTGTCTGCGGCTTGGAGACAAGACAGCAACTGCACAAGCGCTGTTGCCGGGGCTTCTACTAGTATCTTACGCTCCCAGGATCATGCTAAGGTTATAGGGCCGTAGGGTGGAATTCGTGTCGTGACTTCAGCTGAATCAAAAGTCTGGTGTTCTCTAAGCTTATTGATCCACTACTCGCACCAGCGTCGTGGCCCTCTTGAAGGGTATACAAGGGGATAGGGTTCTCCCTATGCGCTTCGCAGGGCCTTCAAGGGGTGGGGTAGAACCATTATGTTGAAGAAATGGTGCTCTAGTCCGAAGGGGTCCCAGTGGACTTGGGATCTGGTCTTCCACCCGCCCTCGACTGGACGTTTCTCAAGTCTGATGTTGGCCAAGGTGGAACGAAGAGACGAATCCACGTACAGGCAAGCGATCTAGAATTGACAGGGGGCAATCGGCGCTAAGATACCCGAGACACAGATGCTGTGGCTGTAGCTTGGGTGCACTAGCCACAGAAGCAGGCTTCTGATTGGTCATTTATCCGCATTGGACATTTTGAAGCTTTCGTGTCCCTAACAGCAAGCGCCACCAATAAAAACACCACTATCTGCTCTGAACAACGTACGTACGTACCTACGGAACAAGTCGGGCCCCATCATCTAACAACCACGAGGCCTCGTCACGACGGGCAATTGCAACCACCAAAAGGCATGCAAGTCTCGCATTCACTCTCTTCCAGCAAAACCATAGCCCGACAACCCCACTCGATACCGGGAAAATGGCACCCAAGAGATCAGCAGCCCAACCAGTAGTATCGCCGCCGGGGACGACGGCCACCAACAACGTCGCATCGCCGCCCGCCGACACGGCCGCCGTGACGCCCGCGGCGAAGAGCAGCAGCGCCAAGGCATCTGAATCGCGGGGCGGCGGCATCGGCCAGACGGTGCGCAGCATCGTGCAGCACTACCAGAAGACGACGCCGCAGCGAACGAAGCTGCTGGACGCCTTCATGGCGTTCCTGGCCGTGGTTGGGGCGCTACAGTTCGCGTACTGCATCCTGATGGGCAACTTCGTACGTTTCTCTTTCCTCTCTCTTCCCACCCCGGCTGGAAATGCGAAGCAGGATTGGGGGGGGGAGGGCGGACACGAAGTTAACATCTATTCTCATGATGATGGGAATGTTTGGCTGACGAAGCTGTCTGATGTTACATATAGCCTTTCAATGCGTTCCTCTCGGGCTTCTCTGCTACCGTTGGACAGTTCGTCCTTACTGGTGAGTCCATCCGTCGTGTCTACAGCCCTGACTAGACAAGAATTAGCGGGTTGACGATACGTAGCATCCCTACGAATCCAGACTACCAAGGCCAACAAGTCCGAGTTCCCGTCGATTTCGCCAGAGAGGTACGTCTCGCCCGTCCGCATACATATAAGGCTCGAATCTAGGCGGCTCGTGGCTAATATGGTGTTACTCCAGGGCGTTCGCGGATTACATCGTCGGCAGTCTGATCCTGCATTTCTTCTGCATTAACTTCATAAACTAAGGCGTAAAAGGGGCGTCCGATGGACGGAAAGCATCAGGACCGACCTCATCTGTGGGTTCCACAAATAGCACACTCTAAGTGGTTCTGTACAATAAACAGGCGGCAAAAAAAGAAGCACTGTCAAGGGGCTCTCCTGAAGAAAAGAAAAAGGGCCCATTGCTAGAGGAAGCACGCTAGCTAGAGTAGAATACGTGCATGACAATACGCAAATGACATCTCAATGCATTGCTCAATCACTATATTGGATATCTTCAGTGCTCATCTATCAATCGTAATCCGAAGCTCCCCGTGACCCCAGCCCCACCTAATCAACATCGCCGTCGCCACCCTCGGTAGCCGCCTGCGGCTTCGGCGCCGCCCTCGGGGGCGGAGGGATGCCCGACGCGGCCTTCGGTGGCGGCGGAGGCGGTGACTTGCTCGCCGTAACCGACCCCTCGAGCTCCTTGCTCTTCTTCTCCTGTTCCGCGAAGTAGTCGTCCAGCTGATTGTGGCCGTGGGCGTGCCTGTGCTCCTTCTTCCTGCCGCCCCTCGGCGGTGGCGGCGTCGCGCCGCCGTTCGCCGGACTACTCGTCGTGGCCACCATCTGCGCCGGGATGAGGAACTCGTTTGACGAAGGGGGAGGAGAGGCAGGGCCTCCGGCGCCTGGGGCGAAGGCGTCACCCGACGCCGACGACGCATCCGCCGCGGCCGGAGGCGCCAGCGTGGCGAACTGGCCGTCGTTGTCGGCGCCGGCGCCGCTGTCGCCGTCGAACAGGGTCTCGCCGGGGGCGTGGACGGGCTCGCTGAGGGGCGCGGGCAGGCGGTGCAGCGCGCCGTAGCCGAGGACGCAGCCGAGGGCGCCCTCGCCGCCCCACTCGCGGCTCGGCGTCACGGCCACCTCGCGCGTGACGTCGTACTCGTGGTTGTAGACCCAGAGGCGCAGGGGCCGGCCCAGGTTCACGTGGTCGTCGACGAGCTCGCCGAGCGCCGCCTCGCCGTGCAGCGTGCCGTCGGGCGTCCCGAGTATATAGTCGCCGTACGGTAGCAGCCCGGCCGCGTCGGCCGGCGAGTTCGCTGCCACGTCCAGCACGTGCCACACGTTCTCCGCCGCCGCCGAGAGCGGCGTCCACTGCAGCGAGAGACCCAGCGATCCCGTCGACGCCGGAACCGGGATGTGCAGTGCTCGTGTGCGCTGACCCTGTCGTTTGGTCCTGTGTGTTAGCCGGGCTTCCCTTTTCGCTTTCCTCTGACGTCGCGCGCGTGTGTATCGTACGAACCTTCGCGCTCCATATTCCGAGGGAGACGGACCCTCCGGCGCAGTTGCGCACCTCCTGGGCGAAGAGCCGGGAGTCTGGGTTATCCTGTCGATCTCTGCTTAGAGGAAACTACGCGGACCGGGATTCTTTTTGCGCGAGGAGAGATTTGCGTACTATCATCCGTCCATTGATCCCCACGATGAAGTCGAACCACGGCTCGATCGCCAGCTCTAGGTTCGTGTTCCGCAGCACCTGGAATCCGTAGCTCTCCCGCTGCCTCTGCTGTTGCTGCTGTGGATCGCCATCGAGGCGCGCTATGAAGCGGTTCAAGGCGTTGAACATGGCTGCGATCCAATTGTACGGTCTGCTTTGAAGTTGTAATCGGCCGGCTCTACAATTGGGAGATTGGAATCGAAATGTGTTTGGGACTAGATCGGGTCGGATTATATGTAGGCTCGTTGGCTCCCGTATGAGAACTCTAGACTAATAACCTGAAGTTGCAGCATCAAGAAAGAAAGCTGTCATATTCCGTCCTATGAACTGCCCCATCAGCCTCGGGCGTCCCGCTGTGGGGAGTTTTAAGTAGGTACCTATGACGAGGTGGTACTTGGTACTTACTATGTACCTTAAAGAGGTGCAAGCTTTCTTGTATTAAGCCTGCGGGGCCTCAAGCCACAGCAGCCGCATCGTTCATATCAGGAACCGTGCAGTTGTGTACAGCTTCAGCCCAGCACTGCGTTATAGTGGTATCCGGGTCCTAACTTTCTACATGCTTGACGGGTGGAAAGACGAAGCCCTTGCCTTTCTTTTCAATTTGTCTTATACATACTCCCATACCTAGACTGGGCAGCCTCGGGTATCCCAAAAATGAAGCAAGTCGAGAAGCTACCCCTGAATAAAGAATGCCATCACTGGAGGAGGCTGGGCGAGGTGCCCTGGGACTTACAGAAGTGAGTATATCTCGTTTTCACCTATCCGCTCATAAGCCATATGTACCTGAGATAGCCAAACGGCCCGCTGATGTATATTCAGATACTGGCAACAACGCCACACGATATTCCCAAACTACAATAAGGGGATCTACATGACCCACGATGCCTGGTACGGCGTGACGCCGGAGCCTGTCGCCATGTAAGTCGTCTCGCTCATATTCATCTCATGCCACCCCGACTCACCTCGCTTCGCGCATCGCCTCACCTCATGTCTCTTTCATGCTCATACGAAAAAAAAAAAAAAAAAAAAAAAAAAAAAAAACCATCAACCGCTAAACTCGAGCAACAGCCAAATCGCCAACGACCTAGACTCGGCGTTCCCGCTTTCGCGGACGACCATCGTGGACGCGTTCGCGGGGGTCGGCGCCAACGCCATCAGCTTCGCGCTGCAGCCGCACCCGGAGGACGCGGCGCGGCGGCGCTGGGACCGCGTGGTGGCCGTCGAGCGGGACCCGTCGACGCTCGCGTGCGCGCAGCACAACGCGGCGCTGTACGGCGTCTCGGAGTCCATCGTCTGGGTCCTCGGCGACAGCTTCGAGTACCTGGGCGCGGCCCTCCCCGGCCACGGTCGGCAGCCGACCCCGGGCTCGCGCGGACGTCCGAGCGAGAGCAGCAGCAACAGCAGCAGCAGTAATAGTGCTAAATCAGGCTCGGGCGGGACTAAGGAAGGCAGGAAGAGGAAACGCCATCGCCGCCCTCGTGCAGCGGAGGGCAACGGCGGCGCAGACGGAGACGCGGACGCAGATGCGGACCACGCGCTACTGGCGGAAGACCTCAGGCTCGACCCGGACGCGACGGTCGTGTTCGCGTCCCCGCCGTGGGGCGGCCCCGGGTACAGCACCGACGCCGTCTTCGACCTGGACACGATGGAGCCGTACAACCTGGCGAAGCTGCACGGCGCGTACGCGGCCGTCGACCACGCGCTGTACCTGCCACGGACGAGCGACCTGCGACAGATCGCGCGGCTCGCCCCGCGATGTGGAGAGGGAGGGGGCCGCGATAGGAGTAGTAGCAGTAATAAGGAGAGGAGGGACGGGAACGAGGGAGGGAGAGCGGGTGGTGGTGATAGTGGCTACAAGAAGATCGAGGTCGTGCAGTACTGCGTCGAGGGGGCCAGTAAGGCACTGGTGGCGTATATACCCGCGGCAGAGCCGCAGATTAGGAACGGTGATGTGAATATGGAGGGAACTTAATCGATACCCAATTTGGCGCTTTCACCAGATACAGTCTACGCATTCATATCTTTCAACAACTGTCCTAAAAATACACCAGAGCGCCAGCGAATAATGTCTTGTTCACCACCTTGTTAATGTCTAAACTTTCCTCTGGTTCTATCATCACATCAGCCAAGCACCCAGCAAGAAAACGACCAACAGGAACTGCTTGTAGTTAACCAGTCAAGTCCTTAATCGTACAGCTGCTTCTTCTTCAGGAGGGAAACAGGGCCACTGCTACATCCCGCGTAGATGGCTTCTTGACCTATAGGGATCCAGGTGGTAGCTAGCTGATGCTAATCCCTTTTCCTTTCACAGCGCCTTGACGACAGTCCGCTCGTCGAAAAGATCGCCCAGCAGCCCGACGACGCACGCCTCCACGTCGAGCGTGCCCATGGCGTACGTGGACTCGAAAGCGAAGATGCTCAGCTGGGCGAAGAAGGGGCGCAGTACGCGTGCCACGAGCTCGTCCTTCCGGTTGTTGTTCTCGACCGCTACGGCGGCGGTTAGCTGCTTGTCGAAGTCGGCAAGCAGGGGCCTACGCTTGCGGAACGTGCTCGTCGAGTCGGTTTGCTGCTGTCCCTGTTGCTGTAATGATGCAGGGACGGTAGGATCTGCATTAGAACCTATGCCACCGCCGGCCGCGATAGCGTCGCTGCCCAGCTCCTGCGACAGCTCGTCAACGAGCGCCACCGGCTGGTACGCGGCAGAGCGGTACACGGCATCGACGGTGTCCGTGATAAACAGCCACTCGTGCAGCTGAAAATCGTCGGGCGCGACGGTGATGAGGAGGTCTAGTAACTTGCAGGCCTGTAGAACGGCGGCGTTGCTGAACGTGTCGGCGCCGGGGCTGCTCTCCGGCGCGGCGACGCTTGACAGGGCCGCGTGCAGCTCGGCATTGACGACGGGCCACAGCGGCGAGAGGTGCACGGCAGACGTGCGCAGCACTAGCGCCCGTACAACCATGTAGATCTCCGAGCGGGTCGTAGAGGATGGCGAGGACGTCGCCGTCGCAGCGAGCAGCTCGACGAGGCGGTCGAGAATGGCCGGCAGCTCCCCCGCAAACGCGTCGATACCCGAGGCTAGGATGAGCGTCGCGATGCGCCGTAGGTTTAGCTGTGTCTTGCGGTCGGCTTCAAGTCGTGCGGAGGTGGCGCCCACGCCGAACACGATGCCGGCCGTTGTAGGCGGCGTGATGCGCGCCAGGATCTCCGTCATGCGGTCTTTATTGTCTATGAGAGTCCACTGGCGCAGCAGCGGCAACCAGTCGCTTCGAACGAGGACGACCGACGACCCGAAAAACCGCGCATCGTTGAATGAGTCGCTGATGTCCTTCTTCCAAGTCTTCTGATTGCCGGCCAGCCGGGTCAGCTCATGCAGGAGTATCAATGTGCCCTTGGTGATAGTCTCCGGGAAGTTCCTGGACCGAATTGCCGGCCCGATAACGTTGGCTGAAATTGCGGTCGCGGCCGTCAGCACTCGGTCCGACTCCACGAGAATCTTCGGCAGGTTCGGCACGATGCTCGATAGGATCCCGACTACGTCGTCTGCTCGCTCACTAGGACTCCTAGTTGACGAGAGGAGCTGTGCGTCATCATTTCGTGAGGTGTCCGCTTGTGAATTTGACAAGACGTCCGTAAACGAGGTCGGCCTAGTTGTGAAGAGAGCAGTGAGAAGTCGAAGGAAGAGGTCCTACCGAATATTAGTGATGTCTTCTGGCTTCTATAATTAATAGACCTACCCCGAGCTCCCTTCTCATTTTCCTCTGTTCTCCGAAATTAGTGTTATCAACTTTCTCGCCGAGAATAGCAGCAAACTCCAACAGACTCGGTAGCGTCTGCCTGTGAGGGAAAGGATTGCCAAGCAGGTCCTTCAGGAAGGTCATGCAGTCCTGCCATATCTCATCCATAGCATCGTCCTCTAGAGAACGGGCATAATCGACAAGGAAGATGACAAGGTCCGTATCTTGCAACGAAACCGTCAATGTCGACTTCCTGGACGGATCAAGAGCATTAGGGTTCGTGCGACTGTAGATAGCGTTGAAGATTGCTGGGATCGTATGTCTCGGTCGGGAACCGTCGAGAGCAGGAAGCAGATTAAGGACAGCCGCACGCTTAGTCACGTCGGGACTGTCGAAGGATGCTCGCCATATATCCACAACTGTCTCCAGACATTCCAGCGCCTCAGCGGCGAACACATGCTCGAGCAGCCGACGGGCGCGGTTGCGCATACGTAAAGAGGTGTAACTAAACGAAGAGGCAGATTCAGGATCTAGACTGCTAGCTTCGCTTCCTTGTCCCCAGGACCAGATCTTGAAGGACATGCGGACAGCATCTTGAAATGCGAGAAGGACCGTCAACCTGTCATTCGCGGTGGCGCTGCGTGACTGTGGGGCGTCTGAATTGAATATATTCCCGAAAAACCCTTGCGGCTGGTCGGGACTCTTCATTATCGACGATCTCGCCTCCTCAGCGAGAAGGCAGTCGTGGGCCTTAGCCAGCACTTGCTCCAAGGCGTTGAGTAGTGATATCAATGTCGTTTCCGGCGCATTGCTGGCCTCAGGCGTCTTGCTCGTCTGCTTGAAGGTCTTCCGCAGATCCTCGAATGTGTTACCTATCTGGTCACACAGCGTCTCGACAAGGGGTATCAACACTTGGAATATAGAATTCGAGTAAAAGGGCAAGCACTCGGTGAGAAATCCAACCCAGCTATCAAGGACCAACCTGCTGCTGGAAGAGCTCAGGCCAGCTTGAATGCATTTAAGCAATGAAGGGGGGGGCGACGGGGCTTCTATGGCAAGGTGTTCTGCACTCGAAGAAGAAGGCCGTATGCTACTTGACTGGTAACTAAGAGCTCGCTTTTCACCAGTCGGAGAGGATGCTAACTCCGGGCGTTTCACACTCCGCAGTTTGAGGGAGGCAAAAACCGCATCTAGCAGAAGCACTTGGACGTAAGGATCTGGTGCCTCAAGGGACTGGATGAGTCTTTCTATCAAGGGCTCCTCCAGCCTGAGGTTCGATAGCGCCTCTGCATAGGGATTCAGAAGAATCTGGTGCAGTAAAGTCAAGGCAGACCGATGTAGCTGGGCCACACGAAGTTGCAGCTGGCTGTCGCTAGGAAACTTGTTTCCAGCAATACATCGCATGCAGACATGGACGAAAAATTCTTGAAGCGACAGATCACCTTCCCTATAGGCTAGTTGTCGTTAGTTGAAGTGGGCCGTTTCTAAAGGTTGCCCAGCTTACCAATATCTGTGATAAATTGTCCTGGCTCGATCATTCGGGTAGCAAGAACGCCCCAAAAAGCATCAGGTGCCCATCGGAAGACGTTTGACAGAGTACGGAGATAATAGAGTCCCAGATCAAGGTCGTCGTCCGCTGAGTATTCACGAGATTGATTCGACATGGAAGCATTTGGACTCTGGGGTAGGGACTTGAGGAAACTGAGTTCCGTGATTTTGGTCACAAACACCAAAAAAAGTCTAGAATGGAGTCAGTGGTGGACGCCCGTTAGGCTTCTTGCTCTCGGAATGAACTCACTTGTCAATGCCAACCATACTATTAAGCCAGTTTTTAACAGCCATGAAGAGCTGTGTTCGTTCGTCTAGAAGAGAATCGAGCATCAAGAAGAGAGGCCTCGTAAGCATCACTTCGTAATGTTCTACCCCCGACAACCTAATAACGAATTTCAACTCTAAAGGTGTTTTAGGCGGTCTTCGGTCCGCATGTGAAGAACCGTCTTGCAAAGTGTGAGACCATAATACGCTGAATGTGCGACCCGGGTCTGCAGGTCGGATGGCGAACGAGCCAGTTGTGTCGTTCTTGAGCACAAGATCAGCAATAGCTGCTTCGATATCACGATTAGCCATCGTGAGAGCTGACTGCAATTGCCATAAACAGCGCACAGTCTCTACATGATATTTAGGTTCCGATAAAGACAGGAAACCCCAAGCATGACGAACTAACGGTTCCACCAGGTCTGAGAGATAGGCGGTTGGTATACGTTCGCCGCTGTAAAGCTGTGTCGAGAGAGATAAAACTGATTTGAAACTGATAAAAGGGAGACTATTCGCCGAGAGCCTTTCTTGTATGGACGAGATGAGCTTCTCGGTGTCTATGGGGTATTCCTGGGGAGCCTTTGCCAGTAGGAGCGCGAGAATGCGGCTCTTATTCGACAACAGGGTTGTAGATTCTGATGACCGGAGACTGTCGCATGTCAAATAACACGCTTTCTGAAGGAGTAAATGTCCAGCCAGGCGCGAGGTAAATGGTAGAGGAGAAGCCTCAACGTTACCCTGATCAGAAATATAAAAGTCCCTGATTTTTTTCAGAAGTTCGACATTCGAACCGGCCGCTATAGCAGTACTGTTTGCGGGCCCAACATCATCCTTCTGTCCGGATTTTGTAGGAAGCGCTCGTTCTGGAATCAGTTCGATCAAGCTCAGAGCAATTTCAAGCGCCTGGGATGAGACAGAATCGTTCTCATCTTCAGATGCCGCTCCGAGTTTTGCACTGCGTTCCTTGACATCGCCTACCATGGCCAGAATCGACAGCGCTGCTAGTGGGGCGTGGATAGTGATCATTTCCTCTTCACGAATGTTGAAATGTTTCATGATGAACTGAACCAACGAGAGCTTGTCCGCACGTTCCGAGTGTGATAGGTTTCCAGCACCTACTGCTTGTTCCATGAGCCCAACCATTTCACCATATATGAGGCCACTCTCAACGCCATCAAAGAAGACGCTGGCACTCCGCAATACTTCGCTGAACTCGGCTTTATTGGAAGCATTTGATTTGAAGTTTCTGACGCTGGAGATGACGGGAAGAAATATTTCGGGCACTACTAGACCTCCAATCTCCCATCTATCCATCAGTGACAGGCATATACGGAACGGGCGGGCTCTTTCCGTGGGGCTGCTTTCCGAGGCAGAGTTGATCATCGAAAGCAAGGCTCGAGTCAATGGATGCAAGCCATACTCCTCGAAGTAACTAGTTTTAGATGCCAGGTCATTTTGATTATGGTCAGAAGGGGAAGCTGGCGTCCCCGTTCCATTCTCGTGTTCCCGATTCGCGGGTTCCGGCCCGAGGAACCAGGCCCACAGTCGTCGATTCAAGCTCATATCTCTTCTGGTGACAACGCCAACAGCAGCACGAAGTAAGAGCTCCATATCGTCAGGTTTTACCTTCGACTGTAACACCGTAGAATTCAGTGGAAGATGTGTCACGAGAAGGTCCAGGAAACCTCTCTGAATTAGAATTTGTTCATCCCCTAAACCAGCCGCGAAGCAACGGAGGAGTAATCCAGGCTCGGGAGAAGTTACTAAAGTTGAAAGTTCCGCTGAATGGTCAACGTGGTCCTCATTGCTACTGGCTGTCCCCGAGTGACCCTGGGAATTAGGCGGTCCTAGTTTCGGCAGGCAACGAACAAAATAAGCCAGTGCGCCAGGCCGACGACTTTGGCTAGTTATCGTAGCTAGGAAGAAGCATTGCCAGAAGAAGTCATCGCCAGTCGAATGCAACTTGCTGAGCTCCTTACTATTCGGTGGACGAATAGCAATCTTAATGCTCTCAATTAGTTTCAAGGTCCTGTCGAATTCTTCACTCGTCTCTTCTTCCAACCCTGGGAGTAACGCTAGTATGATGGACTTCATAGCTGGCCGTAGCGACTTGGGGTCGACCTGGAGGAAATGTTTCTCAAGAAGGTCAAGAAACGGGCTTCGGACCGTCAAAGATGCAAACGAGAGAGTCGACGCCAAACCGGGCAGATATAATGGGAGGTCTCGTGATAATCCCTCCTTCCCAACGACAGAGAATACATAGTTATAGACCTCTAGGGCTTTCTGGTGAACCCCTGACGGAAGCGAAGGGTTAAGGCATTGCGAAAGGCGCTTTGCAACAAGGGCCTTAGAGGGAATCGTAGTTATACTGGATGGACGAGCTTGTAACGCCTGCGCAAACGAAGATTCTCAGTAACTTCCAAGCTATATCTAAGCATGACGGCTTTGCCTCATACCTTGAGAAGCCTACTGAGGAAAGAGATATAGTCGGCCCATTCCTGGAGGGCCGTATCGAATAGCGACAGAGCTCGCTCAACGCCTGACGCATATTTCCGATAATGCTTATCCTTGGTAGGAGTCTCCTCTATAGCAAAGCATTGGTTAGCCAGAGACCACCTCTCCTCAATAACACCAATCGTGCTCTGTACCTGATCCCAGTTGATTCCTCCATTGCCGCGGGGTGGGAGTATTGCGTCCGGAGCTTTCTGGGGACACGGATCGACGAGCGCCGGGCTCTGGGGCCATTGTTGCCGTAGCTCGGATTATGGAGGTATTATAGGTGGTCCCATGAGTCCCGGTGTGAAGTCGAGAAGGCTGAGGTTCATTGCAGACCCGGGAGTGTCTGTTCGAAGTTGTGTAGAATATCTTCCTAGGAATTAAAGACACGATGCAGCAGCTCTGAACACTTAACGTCGTAATTGGATACCTAAAATACCACCCGTGGGCAGGGAAGTAATACCTAAGAGGCACTTCGTACCCTTGGATTTTTAAACGTAGCTGCCTACCGGGCTCTTGTATCATTGGCTCAGCCACTTGACACAGGTACAAAGGCCCTGTAGAGCGAAGCGAACCCCACAGCGTCGAGGCTCAATGCAGTAAGGGTGGGTTACTGCTCACTGGCCAACTCTGCCAATGACGTGTGTGGATACCTAACGCTTTAATAAGAATCATTATTATGAACCTCACTTTCACTCCAAATCCTACTTCTAAGGGACTTTTTACCTGATAAACGAATACGAACTAGCTTTTGAAGCTAGAGCGGCAAGTTAGTCAACTGTAGACCTGTAGGAAGGATGCGACAGGTATCGTCTGAGTTCAGGTTACAATGGGCAACGAGGATGCTGGGTCATCACCCGCCATCGTCTTCGGCGATGAGCGTCCTCCGCCTCTACCCCCACGACCTTCGCAGGCTATTGAAGGCGGCCATGTCGTTACCCCGGTAGAACGACCCCAACTACAATCGAAACCAACTACTGCAGTCTCATCGATGAACATTCAGACACTATCCTTCCCAGATGGCTCTCGTGGTACCTTCTCAACCAATAATGGCAATGTTTCAACCGGTGCCGATCAAATCGATGTTATGCCGGAACAGAGCACGCGGAGTCGGGGGTTGTCTACGGGTGGGAGTGACCTCGACGAAGCCATGAGCGTAATGAGCTTTGCTCCTACCCTACGTCCACCGGGTGACTTGGAAAGCCTGTTAGTTGGGGATATGGGCAAGAGAAGTCCCGCCTGGGCACTCTTACATGCGCAATCTTCGGCTGTGCAGCCATTCGAAACCGTCAAGTCTTCCAAAATGGCAGTCTTGACGAATTTCGAGCATGAGTTTGACGATATACCCGACGTTTCGGAGAACTGGAATGACGAGGACAGGCTCCAGATGTGGAAATCGAAATTGAAACATTTCATGATCCTCTCGTCGGCCGGCAAACCGATATACAGTAGACACGGGGATTTGGGTCTAATCAACTCTTCGATGGGCGTCGTGCAGACGATTATCTCGTTTTATGAGGGAGCTAAGAACCCCCTTTATGGATTTACCGCGGGAGACACACGCTTCGTCATAGCGACTCAGGGTCCGCTCTACTTTGTAGCGGTCAGTCGACTTGGTGAAAGCGACTCTCAGATGAGGGCCCAGCTCGATGCGCTTTACATGCAGATTCTATCGACCCTTACACTACCTACACTCAACAACATTTTTGCGAACCGTCCGTCTACAGACCTGCGCAAACCTTTGCAGGGTACAGAAATGCTCCTCTCGTCCTTGGCTGACAGTTTCACTAAGGGTTCCCCGTCGTCCCTCCTTGGGGCCCTTGAATGTCTGAGATTGAGAAAGTCCCAGCGACATTCCATCAACAACGCATTTCTAAAGGCTAGATCTGAGAAGCTGCTCTATGGTTTGATAGTTGCCGGCGGAAGATTAGTCAGCGTGATCCGCCCGCGCCGTCATTCTCTGCACCCAAGTGATTTGCAGCTCATATTTAATATGCTTTTTGAATCTGGGGGCATCAGGTCTGGCGGCGGCGAGAACTGGGTTCCGCTATGCTTGCCTGCCTTCAATAACCGGGGATATCTCTATATGTACGTCAGCTTCCTAGACGGCCAAGCCGAAAATGAGACAACACCACAAACGTCGACAGACAACGACGAGGAGATTGCCATCATTCTTATCAGCACGGACAAGGAGAGCTTTTTCGCCCTGCAGCAGATGCGGGATGATGTCGTAACAGAATTGAAGCGGAAGAAACTGCTCGAGATCATCAAGGCAGCGGCCCAAAAAGGACGGCCAACAATCGACGAAATCGCACCTGGTGCATACATCAGCCATTTTCTGTTCAAATCCAAGGCCAATGTGCAGTTCTGCATGCCATCTCTGCACCCGGCATTCAATGACATGGTCCAACGCCGAAGACTTATGTCGCTCTACCACGGTCTGCATGCTACCGTACACACGAAGCACTCGCACTTGAAGGTGTTGAATTGCGTGAGCGAAGAGTCGACCTCTCTTGCTTGGGTCACTCCTATCTTTGAGCTTTACTGCGTCGCCGGTCCGAACGCGCCTCAAGCAGCCATAGCTCAAGCAGCGAATAAGATTATCCAGTGGGCAAAGCGCGAGGAAGAACGTCTCTTCATTATAGGCGGGGGTGTATTCTAGTACTTCGACCACATTGATTCCATGGCCATAAATGCCTATTATTCTCCGCAACACAAGATCTTCACTCTTGCGAGACAGGGGTCTCAACATACTTCGGATTTCCGATACGACTAAGGAGTGCTCTCCGGACTAGATCGTCATTGTTACCTTGCTCTTATCGCTTCTGGTGCCTCTTAGAAGGGACGTTCCTGCGCATTCTCAATATCCTTTGCATTTACTTGGTGGTATCCCCAAATTTGACAGCAAGGGCAGAGACAACCATCAATAAGCAGCTTTGGTTGCTAAATCTATGCCAAATCGGTGATGTTCGACTTCGATCTTCGAATAAAAGCATCTTACAACACCAGAACCTGTATGCTGCTTAAACCACACTCGTAGTGATCAAGCCCAAGAGAAGGGTGTGCGAGTCGAGCCAACCATAGCCTGTATCGCAGCGCCAACGGCCAAGACGCGTTAGATAAGAAGGTGCATGCACTATTACTATAAGGCTGTACACTTATTTCCCTGGACTACACGCACAGGGTCTGCCGAATCTTTCAAGGTTAAGCCTTATAGATTCCAAAAACCGTCGATTAAATCCGCACCATCTCGGTCAGCTTTTGCCGTACATAATTAAATATCTTCCGTAGGCTGACCTTCGCTAGCCCCTTCATAGCCCCCGGGTCTCCGGCTACAGGACCATTCGCCCGCGGCAGACTCTACCCTACAACGCCGCTGTGAGGCAGGGGAGCGTGGCCATCGGGAGAGCTCTGACCCTTGGCTTTATTGCCCTTTGAAGTCGACCCTCTTCTTCAGCCAATTTTTCATGGTGCTCTTAGAACCGGCTTTCGGACCTTCATGGTTCTCTGGGCTGGACGTGCCCCAATTCTCCAGCGCCTTTTCGAGCTCAGGCGCCGCACGGGCCAAGACGGAGGTGTCCGGGTCGAGGTCCTTTTTGAAACGGAACTGTCGGCGTGGCTTTGGCGTTTGAGTCGTCTGTCCCGGGGTGGAAGAAGTTTCTGGATTCGTCTCCAGCACGGCCGGTGCACACCGTGTTCGCGGTCGTCATCGAGGAGGCTTTGAGTAGGCTCCATGGTACATATCGGCTTAGGACTCTGTACTGGATTCGGTGGCGAGGGTACCGGTGTAAAAGGGTATTATTTGTAGACAGATCATCGATGTGTCCCGGTGGTGGCCTGTCTAGAAGCAAGTGTCGACCCTTGAGACTTTGTCTGTACTCTATTCAGTCGATCTAACGATTGTCGACTTGTCTCTATCAATCCGCCAGAATAGGTTCTGCTGACCCTGATTACAGATCTTGTGATGGAAAGCGAGTGTTGAAGATTCTATATTCCAACAATAGTAAATGGTTGCTGAGCGAATGAACAGCTCGGAAGAGCTGAGGAAACAATAGGGAACTCATCCGGAAGAGTTTATGCGCTATGTCGCTGAGATGAAGGAGCCGTCGGGGACATACGTGTGAAGTTAGGCTTCTAAGAAGTGAACTGATACGACACGTATGATCGCACCGCCTGACTATTTAAGCTAATATAACTGTACTTCTGATGCCAATGCTTGCTTCCCTTCACAGAGGGGCAGGTGAGCCGCGCAAGGACTAGGTAATGCAGTTGTGGCGATAGTGACTCTGACATGCTTGCTTGACATCGAAGTCGACAGGGAACCAGAGCATTTAACCGAATGCCACAATCCCAGGGCGAGCATATCATGCTAGATGATCAGGCAACAGACACCGTCCCACCGCCTGGCATTGGACATCAACCGCATGAAGCACCGAATGGGTATAGTTTCTTTTTTACTCTCCGGAGCACGAGTAGGGGTTACTCCCCCTAGAAGCCTTCATTCCGAGTGCTCCCTAAGACATAGTAAGCGTCGGCCTCATGTAAACTTCTATTTGATACCTTGGATACCTTCACCTCCTGTAGAGGTCTAAGCAGCCTGTTAGGTGTAGGTGTCAAGTGGACTTCACCTGAAACTGATAGAGTCTATGAGTCGAGGCATCGCCCCGGGAGCTATCCGGAAGCAGAGGGAAACACGGGAGAGTAGCACCTCACCTAAGTAAAAATCGTTCAAATTACCCGAGTCTAAGGGGGGCTTGCATTTTTTTCTACGTACGCCTTTGGTCAGGGCAACGGGGCTAATCTCGAGATCTAATGAGTTAATACGAGGGAAACTTCTGCGTTACCTACCGGCTGCTGAATGGCACTGAACACCCGCTTTACTGCTTGGGGGTTTATAGTATCGATAGACAGTTCCTAACTTGTCCACTTGCTTGACGGAAGAAGAATGGATTAGTTGTGTATGTAGGTATTGCCAGCATCTGCTTGCGTTGAAACTGGGTTGAATAGCAAGTGCTCCTGATAATAGCGGTAGTTAGTCGGATTTGTCTCATACGTGACACGACATGTTATCTCACGACAACTATATGAGCCGCAAGAGGTTGAATTACACTATCTTTCCCGAATCCAGAAGACGTCTCGTCAACTTAAATAGGGGGAGGTTTGCTTGGCAGGGAGGCAGATTAGGGGGTGCCAAGAAGCCCCACACCACAGCTGCCACGCTGTGGGCTCCAGCCCAGCCAACTGCAACCCCCATACCGGCCGTTCGATAAAGTGGAGCCCGACCTTCCAATTCTTCTCCACGTCCCCGACAACCCTCTCCTCTCCAAAAAAAATGAACAACTTCGGCGTGATCGAGATCGCAACCACCAAGACGACCAACGCGCCGGGCTGGGCCTACGTGCCGGATACGGGCCCGGTACCCGCGGCGGTGGCCCTACAGCAGCACCCCACCAACAGGAAGCGGGGGGCGCGCAACCAGACTGCGGTCGGTGGTTTGAGTCACGCGGACGCGAACGCGCGCCAGGAGGCCAAGTTGCGAAGGGAGCTCGAGATCCTCGACCGCGACAACTACCACCGCGACGCGAACATACCGATCCCGCCGAAGCCCGGCGGCGGCAGCAACAGTAGTCGAACGGCCGCGGCGGCGCAGGCTAACAAGCACACACCCAACGTCCGCAGGATCCTGCAGTCCCAGAAGACCTTCGCGAACCACCTCGACGACTTCGAGGCGATGCTTGCGCACGCCGACGGTGGTGGTGGTGCTGCGGCTTCTGCTTCTGCCGCTGCCTCGGCGGGCGGTTCCGGCTGTACTAGTAGCAAGAGGGCGGCGGCGGCGGCGCAGAAGGGGGCAGCGGCCGACCGCAGCACGCCGAGGGCCGCGCCCGCAACCCCGGTGGTCAAGTCGGAGGACGTCGAGATGCGCGACGCGGACGCAGACGCGGGGACCCCGAGCAGCAGATACCTCCAGCCACCTGCCCATCCGCCGCCGCCGCCACACCCGGGAGACAATGACCCGCTGCTGGCGTCGCGGGTGCCGCCCGTGCCGACGGACGAGGAGCTGCGCGCACTGCTGGCGGCCCCGCCCCTGAGCTATGTCGAGGCGCGGGCGGGCTGGACCGAGGAGGACCAGAGGTACCCCGTGCGCGTGTTCTGCGAGGTGTGCGGATACTGGGGCCAGGTCAGGTGCATGAAGTGCGGCGTTCGGGTGTGTGCTCTAGACTGCTTGGAGACGCACCGGGAGGAGTGTATCACAAGGTACGGGTTGTGACCTGTGACCGGCAAGGGGCGAGTGACTGAGACTGCTGGGTCCGTTAAAGTAGCTTTGCATTTTGGCACCGGTGTTAGGCGTTCGAAAGACTGGTTTCAGGTTTTCTAAACGGGTCGCGGTTGTCTATTAGATGGGAGATACCCACGGAAATCGCAAGAAGGGACGGCGCATGCTCTGTATCTTAAGGCCCGTCGCGGTCAGAAATCCAGAATATTGACGACATACTCACATGTTCAACCACAGCTCGGACCCAGAGACGCCGTACGAATCAAAGGGCGAACATGAAGCATCCCTTGCACGCACAATCTGTTCATGGTGGTTCGCTATGCCCCACCCCCCTTCGGCTCAGGCAATTTGACATGAATCCCCTTTAAAGAAAGAGAATGGTGTTGCTCGATCGGAAGATGTATGGCATATGATCGATTCTTTAATGTCCGATTTATTCTTATCTGTCTGCGTCAAGTCTCAGCTGGTATAGCATAACGTCCGCCTTTCTGCACAGTCTTGTATCCTTCCACAGGGATGCCGAAAGCCTGTCCTAGCCGGGGAGCAAATCCATCCGAAACTCGAACGCCGAGATATGCAACCAGTAGATTTACAGCCAGCCCGATACCATTGAACCCAATCCATCCCCAATGCTATTAGACTTTACGTTTTCCTTTCCCTACGGTACATACAATCTCCCTTTTTTCACGCCTTCGAAGAAGACTCAGGCGAGTCAAGCACGAACTCCATGTCGCCCCTGGAGGCGCCGCCCGCACAGGTCGCCGCCATGCTGCCCGTGGGACAGACCGCCCGCGTGGCCCTGACGCACTGCTCCCAGCGGCCCTTGGAGACCGTGATGGTGGCCCCCTCGGACGCGGCATTTAGCGAGAACCGCGCGCTCTCCGACTCGCCGACGGTGCTCTCCGGCGCGCCCTCTCACCGAGTCACGGCGCCCGCGATGCTGCCGCAGGTGAACAGCTCTGCGACGTTCTGGTCTTGCGAGTCGACGTTATGTGGCGGGAGCGGTCAGTCCAGACCAATGGCGGGTGGGCTGGGAGGAGAGGACGGGGGGAAGGGGGAAAATGAAGGAAACCCTTACACGTCCGGGTCGATGCACTCGACGTCCGTCACGGCCTCCGGGTTCACCTTTGTCGACGCGCGCTGGGCTAGGGCCTCGAAGTGCTGCTGGCTTATGGAGAGCTGGGGGTAAACCTTCTTAGAAAGCAAAACTCCGGCGCCTGCGGTGAGGGCGAGGACGGCTTGAAGGGAAATCGTTGAGAGCATTTTGGCCGACTAGTGGCTTTGGGACGCGAACCAAATCAGCACATAGGAGGAAAGGTGCAGAATCCAGACATCAAGCCGGTAGATATGATTGGAAAATATGAAGTTCGATTGTCCAGCAAACGACAAATGGGAGGAACGGAAGGGGAGATCGTTAGAAGCGCAATCCCATGACTTCGTGCAGAAGAATGGGTGCGAGCAGACAGACATCGGTTTGGGTACCCGGCTTGGCCGCCTTTCGATATATGTACAACTGCTAAAGAAAACCGGTTGCTAGTCCCCCGCGTGCGCCCAAGTGGACGGATGATGTTCGACGCTCCTCACAACCGAGACCAGACGATCCTCATAACGTTCCCTGAAGTCTATAGCCCACCTCACCCACTTCATCCCTGGCTTGCTATCCAAATGGGGAAAGCCCAACCTACCTTATTATAGAAATGCTATCCCGCGACGTCACACCATCATCACACGCAGTCGGATCCTGGGACCGGGAACCTGGGACGATATGGGCTGATGCGCAGCGCGCAGCAAGGTCGTAACTCCCAAGCCTTTCCCGGGGATCAGGAGAACCTATGGTACGTGCCGGAAGTCACAGAGGAGAGGGAGATGGGGCAAGCCGCTCGTCGGTGGGATTTGAGGGAAGATAAAACAACCAGATCCAATGATTCGGCCCTAAGCAGGTGGGGGCTTTGGAATCGGTAGGTCCTTAGAATTGGGGAAGCTCAAGAGCCGAAAGTTTGGCGATGGTCGCGGAGGATACCGTCACGGAACCAATTTTTGGTGTCGTGCTGACCGGTTGGAAGGTGCGAGGTTACAGAGTTGGCATTACGGCAACTTTGGCGAAGAGCCAATCCGAAGGCATACAGATTCTGTTTATACTGAGCCATAGCCATGATCCCATCTCAAAGGAATTTTAACGCTGTAATGGACTAGTAATTAAGACCAGCCGGTAGCTGATATGCCGCGCCTGGTATTTAATACCAATGGTCAGCAGTAGTCATCGGATATTCATGTCGACAAGATCTTCCGCTCGCCACATACTCCACACATCCCCGAATCACCCGCATTCAAGAAGACACTACCCGCACAAGTCGGCCGCTTACACTTCCATGTGTCGGGCACTCTCGTAGGATCCATGACGTGCGAACATATAGCGCATATAGCCGCGCCGGGGCCGCTGTCGAAGGAGCACATCGAACAGATCCCTGAGATTGCTAGAGAAGCCTTGGGCATGTCTTGGGGACCGGTGTCGACGTTAGATCCGGACTGAGGCGCCTTTCGTATGTTGATCTTGGGTTTCCCCTCGGCAGGACGTCGATCCGACTGACCGCCCGTCTGGGGGGCTGCATTTGTTATATCTGGGGTCCGCTTTGGTGGCTTCACTCCAGAAAAAGAGGATCGAAGCTCTTTAAGTTCGTTCTGTGCATCCGCGTCTTCGGGATTCTCGTCCTCACAGACCTTCACTAGGTTGTGGCCTTTCTTGTCCAAAAGCCGTTGCCCGTTGATGTCGACCGTGGCTTCGTCCAGCTCCGCCTCGCTGGCAGTCTGGTCTGAGTCTTCTTCTTCGCTCGCTGTTTCGTCCTCCTCGTCCTTTATCTCCACGGGCTTCTTCACCTCCTCCGCTTTCTTCTGCTGGTCGAACCGCGCGAGGGCGGCTGCCGCCCGCAACTCGCGCCCCCTGTTGCTGGAGGCGACCCGCGGTTTCGCCTGAGTCCTCTTTCCCTTCTCCAGCTGCGCCTTGATCTCCTCATCTTCGCCCAGGGCAAACCCGTTGGCGCCGAACTTCTTCAGGATCCGGCGCTCCTTTCTCTCCTGGTAGCTCAGCTGCTGCTTGGCCTTGCGCTTCCTGCGCCGCGACCGGTATGTGCCGCCGCACAGATGTTCGGGTAGTATCTCGTCCGGGCGCACCGTGTTGTTCTCGAACTCCCCCGTCTCCAACAGCGCGCCCCGGCCCCAGAGCCCTTCGCCCGTGTAGCCCCGAATCCACAAGGTCCGCATCTGCTCCGCATACTGGTTCCTGACGGCCCAGAAGGCCTTTGAGTGATTCATCTGCTTGCAGTGTGCCAACCTAGCCTAGGGTGAGCAATAGAAGTAGAATAATGCCGTGCTAGTCGTACATACTCATGCATCATGACCATCTGGACGTAGTTGAACGGCAGCCAACGTCCCGTCGACGGCGACTTCAGAACCAGCTGGATGACCTCTCCCGCATTGAAGTTGCGGCCAACGAACTCTCGGTTCGGCTCATACTCCTCCAGTGACATGACCGAGAGGTGGTGTTCTTTCATTATTGGCACTACCAATTGTTAATAAGAGGCGTCCTGTCAATTCTATGGGATCCGTGTTGCCACTTGGCAGATAGATACTCACAGCATTGCGCCGCGATGCGCTCCAGGAAGTCCTGCGCTATTGCTTCATCGGGTCCCTTCAGGGGCTTGATGAAGACGATGCGAGAGTTTGGCGGCGATTTCTTGGCGTTGAGCCGCTGGATTCCAACCGGCATCGCCACTTATGGGATTCGTTAGTTGGCGAGCAGGCAGGCAAATCTGTATTTTGCAGTTTACAAATTGGTCAAAAGAGTTAAGCTATACGGCCGTATCTGAAGTCCAGATTGACTTGCCTTTAAAGTGTCTCTTGGAATGAAAAGAAGAAGGCTAACTACGGTGGGTGGAATTGTTGGCTTCAGTACAGTAACTGAAGGGTTGCAGGTTCGGGTGGCGATTTCTAGCTGATCCCAGGGGCTTGTGCACTAAATTCCAGGCAGATAATGGTCGCCTCACGTGCATATTCGGTACAAAGAGTGTCGTCAGCATATCCTTGAAGTAAACATCGACTCGAAGCATTTACTTCTGTTCCCGCTATATTAATCAAAGCTTCTAGCATCTGCGTCCTCAAGTCGCCTGTTCCGATTCCGCCTAGATAGATTCCGGGTAGGTGATAGAGCTGTGCGGTAAACTACGTCGCAGTCGAAAGCGTTCCGGTACGACGCATTGGACAATAAGACACAACACGGTATATTCCAAATTCAACCGAAAATGCTCTACTTTGGGCACAATTTCTGGCTTGTATGTATGATACTTAAATGCGAAAACGCGAGGGGGTCACCGCCTGCGTCCGGCGCCTCCAGTCGCAGCGCTCCCCTTATCAGCCAGGGAGACCACCTCGCCGATACCAGCAGCCTCCTGCTCGTCCTCGAGGGCCGTGATCTCCTCCCTGCAATCCCACCACTTCTCCTCGCTCATCTCGAAGGCCTTGGCCTTGATCTCCTTGATCGTCAGGCTCTCCGGCTGGACGCCCTTCCATCGCAGACTGGTCATGAGGATCTCCTGCCATTCATTAGACGTCCTGACGAAGAACTCGCGGCGGGATTCGAAGGGCTATGGAGCGTTAGCGGTAGGGTCTCGGTAAATTGAAGGAAAGAGACATACACGGGGGTGTGGCAGTCCGTCGTCTTCAACGACTGAAGTAGTAGCGGTGCTCGCCTCCGTCTCCTCCTCTTCGGACTTCATAGTCGATTCCGTTGTAGCTGAATCAGCAACCGAGACCTCATCTACTTGCTTCTTCTTGCGGTAACTAGGAGGCACCGATGGCTCATCGGGCATTTCGACATCCTCATCTTCCTCGTCCTCGTCATCCTCATCCTCATCTTCATCTTCTTCGTCTTCGTCCTCCGATCCCTAACGAGGGGTCAGTATCATGAAAAATGCGCAGAAATACACCAGCCCCTCTATAGGAGGCTGTTTTGTGGGAATACATACAGCCCAGTCTTCGACTTCTCTTCTAAATATCTCCTTGCATCCGTCCATCTTGCCAAGGTCAATCGCATAAAGGTCATCGAACGTAAACTCACGGTCATCTTTCTCGAAGGTTCCTCCGTAGATATATAGCACATCATCTTGAACGGTCAACTGTGCGTTAAACCTAGGATGGGGGAACTCCATGGAGACTGGCATCTCGCGGACCGGCATCTCCGGCTCTTCAGGCTCGGCAGGATTTAGGTCGATGTCCATGTCGTCAGCATCTTCAAGGGAGGAGCCAGCCTGCAGTGCCGCAAGCTGCTTCAGCAGCTCCTCCTCGTTCGCCTGAGCTCGGCCCCGTCTCCCAACTCGCTGTTCCGCGCCAGCAGCTTTCTTTTGAGTTCGGGGCTTGCGGAGTCCCATCGGGAAGAACCTGTTTCTTTCGATGTTCCACGTAAACAGCTGATTGAAGAACTCGGAGTCCATGCCCTCTTCGCTCTGCTCCTCGTCGTGAACTCCACCAAATAATATCCCTCGGCCTCTGTGATAAGTCATGGTAGCGCCGGCTCGCGGAGGGTTGGGCGTGTTTGCCGGCTTCTTCCTCTTTTCCCACCTCACAGTCGGAGGCGTACCGGGAACCGCATCTGCAGGCGGCTGTGTGATCCGAAGGAAGAAGCAGTCCTGGTGTACTAGGGGTTTCAGGATGTTTCTCTGCCCCTGAGACGCACCTTTAGCCGACTTATTGGCGGATACGGTCGTCTTAACCCTGGAATAGCCGCCAAAGAGAACGGCACCCTGTTCATGGGGCAGAAAGGTGAAAGATGATCGAGCATCTGGCTTTAACTGTGCTGGAGGCAGATTGGGGCTGTGCCACACAAAGTCCTAGGGACTCCTGTGAGTCTACTGAATAGGGTGGGCAAGCGTCCAATTCAACTCACTGTGGTATCGTATATCCAAAGATCGTTCAGGTACTTCGTCTGGTTCGACGTATCCTGAAACCCTTAATAGCTTAGGTTAGTTTACACGAGTTAAACCTGGCTCCTGACTGCTTACCTCCAAACAATATGATGTAATTTTTGAAGTAGGTCATACGGTGACCACTTCTCGCTGGCGGGGTCTTCCCCTTGGTCTCGATGCGAGTCCATTCTCGACTGCTCGGCTCGAGTCGCCAGAAGTCGTTGTAGTGATAGAACGTTCCTTGCTTGGGACTAGATATGGCATAATAAGCTAGAGCTACAATAAACGATATGGTGCAAACCGTGACGACAAACCTGCTGAATTCGCCTCCGAAGAGGAAGACCGAGTTGCTTTGGTTCCCTCCTCTACACCAAGCATGACCGGACCGGGGTAAAGGGGTATTTGGCGAGGTAACACAATGCCACTCATCCCTATCAATATAGTATATGTTCAGATCATTGTAGAAATTTGCAATGGCGCCGTTATAATGCTCTCCGCCGAACAACAGCAGTTGGTTGCTGTTAGACGGAGATGCCAGGAACGCTGCAGAAGAGCGAGGCTTTGGAGGAGCATCGAGGACAGTCTCGGTGACCTTGAGGAACAGCTCTTGCTGTTTCTTGTATTCTGCTAGGACTTCATCGAGATCTACATCCTCAGCATCGCTACCCTCGACCTTGGCAGACTTGGTCTTCGCTTTCTTCTCAGCCTTCTTCTCTTGTTTCTGCTTCTTCTCAGCGAGCTTTTGCTTCTTCGAATCCGACTTGGATTTCTTGTCTTTTCCCATGATGATTGGCTAGCTGATCATGTATCACGTACATATAACCCTAGAACCAGCAATCGAGTTACGGTTAACCGAAGTAACGAAGAACTGTCTTCAGCGTCGAGTAGTAAGATAAAATGCCATTGACTGACTCCACATTCTTCACAGCCAAAATATTGCATGCAACGTATTCGCACTTTATGATATGCTTAAAAGTTGGCAACTGAGAGCTCACGTTAGAGGCTACGATGGTGGCACCACACTGCCCCTCCATTCGATGGCCAGAAAAATGGCAGTACAGTAGTGCCGGCTCCTGCAAACCCCTCCACTCCTCCACCCCCCAAACCAAACTCAACCGTCGATAGGGCGAAAATTCCAGGAACTCCCGAGGTGGTACTTCCACTGACCCGACATCGCTCAGTCGCGCCCAAAAAATTTATCTTCCGTTCCTGGCTATCCGAGAGACCCCTTCATTTTGTCAGGATTTATACCAATCGCTGACAGTAAACCCCATTATAAAACCAGGCTTTCCCTCATAATGGTAACCATGGCTATGTAATAGCTTCCACTTCCACTTCAACTTCCACCCTAAACTCTTCTTTCCCTCCAGGGAGCTAGGCCGACATGCCGCCGATAGAGGTAGTCTTGGTCAACCGAAACGAACACCACGAATTACATCCGCTCGACAAGCGGTGACAATCAACCTGCATCTGGGTGTGTACCAGACATCTCCAGCTACATATACCGGACAGGTTCCCCCCTTTGTAACACACACTGACGACAGTCCCGTCTCCGACATGTCGTAGCTACCGAGTGATTCTCGTCTTACACCTGCCTGCGGTGCCACCGTACGCCAGTTCCGGCAAGCCCGCAGGGCTTTCACCTGCTCAATTGCTCTGACTCTATAACTACCAGCTACGAATCTTGATCGGTTGACTCTATCTCTTCGCCCGCAGCGCCGGAGCGAACTTTCTTGAACAACATGGCCTTTAAAGAGGGAGGAGCTCCTGTGTCGGCCGCGACTGCGAAGGCTCTGCCCGTTGACATTCCTAACAAGGTGAAGTCAACGGCTATGGAGTCCATCGAGGATATTCTCTACGGATCTGTAAGATAGCAACCTTGGCGACTTTTCCGGCGCATCAATCTGACCAAAAGCCCAGATCTCCGGCATTGTTGGCAAATACATCGAATACCCCTTCGACACGGTCAAAGTCCGCCTGCAATCGCAGCCCGACCACCTCCCCCTCCGATATACCGGTCCCCTCGACTGCTTCCGGCAGTCCATTAAAGCTGATGGCGTTATGGGACTATACCGCGGGATAACCGCGCCCCTCCTTGGCGCCGCTGCCGAGACGAGTAGCCTTTTCTTCTTCGAGCGCTTAGGTAGGGAGGTCGTATACGCATCGGGATACTATTCGCACGACAGAGTGCTTCCTCTCCCGGCGTTATGGTTCACAGGCGCGTTCTCTGGCTCGCTCACGTCCTTCGTGCTCACGCCCATCGAGCTCGTAAAGTGCAAGATCCAAGTCCCCATGACGACGAGCGGGGACAGCATGGCCCCGAAAGCCCCCAGCATCACGTCCGTCATCAGGGGAGTTTACAAGCACGAAGGCTTCCGAGGTTTCTGGCACGGGCAAATGGGGACATTCCTCCGGGAAGCCGGCGGCTGCTCAGCGTGGTTCGGCTCCAAGGAGACCACGACGAAGCTCTTTTACCTTCTCAACGAGCGGAACGCGACGTCGCAGCTGGAGAAGGACGCGCTCGCCACGAAGGCGCTGCCGCTCTGGCAGCAGGCGGTTGCCGGCGCGTCCGCCGGCATGTCGTACAACTTCCTCTTCTTCCCCGCCGACACTATCAAGTCCAGGATGCAGACGTCACCCATCGGCGGCTCGGCCCAGAACCGGACCTTCATGCAGGAGGGCAGGGCCCTGTGGAAGCAGAGCGGCCTGCGGGGCATGTACCGCGGCTGCGGGATCACGGTGCTGAGGTCGGCGCCGAGCTCGGCTTTCATCTTCATGGTCTACGACGGCCTGAAGCGCCACTTGCCCTTGTGAGCTACATGACATGCCACTGTATAGACGGGATTGATGGGGGAGATACGGCGTATATAACGGGGGCGTTCCGGGTGTTTCCCCGTCGCGAATACATGGCGGGGACGTAGACGGCTGTATAGAGTTCGGTACTGTTTTGGAAACTGGATGTGGGAACGCCGACTTTGTAGACAGGCATTTGCCTCCTCAAACAGTGGAGGCACGTAGATACAATTTTGCTACTTTATACATAGGTTCTATGATCCATGTGTCGGCCGCTAGTGACAATGTCTAGTGACCCAAGTCCCTTTCCCTCATGCAAAGACACCTTATACAACGACTCATCACTCTCGTCCCCTCACTGCGCACCCTTACCGGCCGCCTTCCGCCCCCTCAGCGTGGCATCGGAGATATCCCAGCCGTTGAGGTACCCGACGCCGGCGTTCAGGTAGGCAGCGAAGCTGAGCCACGCGAGGTAGGGCGCCCAGCACCACCCGGCGACGGGGTCGGCGAGCCCGTCGCGGGTACCAAAGAACAGGCGCGCGAGGTACGCGTTGGCGCCCAGCAGCGCGAGCACGTCTAGCATGGCGGCCGCGGGCCGCCGCGCCCCGAAGAACAGCGGCATCCACGCCAGGTTCAACCCCAGCTGCACCGTGTAGAGCGTCGCGGCGCGCCTCGCCACCGACATAGTGCCCGGTAGTATCGATGTTAGGTTAAGCCCGATCCCCCGGTAGGCGCCGTACCCCGTCAGCCCGTACAGCACCGTCCATACGGGCCCGAAGACCCAGGGTGGAGGTCGCAGCGGGGGTTGTCTGATTAAGTTGTAGTTTTCTTTTGTTTGCTTTGCTGTTTTGACGTGGCGGTGGGGTTTAGTTGTCCGGTTGTATGTACGAAGTAGAGGGAGAGGGAAGAAGAGAAGAAGACTTACGTCTCGTGCTGTAGCCCACTGTCGTCCCCAGCACCACGGGCAGCAGGATCGACGCCGGTGCGCTGGCGAAGACCTGCTCTGGTAACGTGAGCTGCGGGATGTAGGTTGTCATTTTGGAAGCGTGGAGGGGTGGGTCAGTTCATGTATGATGTCGAGAAATGGCTGTATATAAGGAGGGTCTGTTTCACTGTCGAGGATGTCGTATACCACCCTGATTCCTTTACCACGTACATCGGGCACAGAGCTCCGAAGTAATGACGTATGCAGCCTTAAGTGTCCACTTCAAAGGTCTTATATAATCAATAAATTAGGTATTCTGTAACATGAGAACGGCTATGCTTGGTAAGGCGATATTCCTCGTAAATAAGTAAACATCCGCCCCCTGTTATCGGAAGCATCTGTATTTATTAACAAACTACCCGATGACCGGGACTAGTTACCTACTCGGTCACCACTATAGGTACGGTGGATGTTTTACAGAATTTGGTAAGGATGTGGTTGTGCCTGTGGTTTCCAGATCACCAATTGAAGCATGCCTTGATAAAAGCACCTTTGAGAAAATACAGATTCAGAAACATCCAGTACAAGGTTAAGGAGAGAGTTATCAAAGCCGTGAATTGTGCCCAATTAACAGTTATAGCTCGAAATCGACATGGAAAAGAAATTACTTTTGATATGTTCATTTTTGGCTTTAGAAAGGAAGGGGTGGTTCTGTATCGCTGCCACATAGCAGGTATACATGGGGTTCAGCCTACATACCGACTTGCTGTATATCGTTACCTTCCTTATCGCCGACCTTCCCCAGTACCGAGATCAATCACACACACATGCAGGTGTTCCACTCCATCAACCATCGCCGATCGATATACATACTTGGTAACCTAGGTAGGTTGGGTAGCCGCCAGCGGCGGATAATCGTTTCACCATTCCCTAGCTCATTTTACCAGTCAGCCGGCTCCACTCATGCTTCCCTAGCCGCCCGTTCTCCCTGTCGCGCATCGTGAATGACTTTTTGTCGCAACGTCTACCTCTTGTTCTCCAGAGTCTGTCTACTGAGCTGTCTCGGTGACAACCTGGTTTCAGCATTAACGCGCATATGCAAAAATCACATTCATACAGTTCGTCAATCCTTTTCCCGATCACAATCCTCTTCTCAATAGCTCTTCGGCATTCCCAATTGTCAAACAATCCCTCTTTCCTTGCCCTAATGCTTGAGAGATCTTCCCGACAGCACTTAGCCCTGACCTTCATATCAAACTCAAAGTTCAGTTCCGTTACTACACTCATCAAAAAGGACTTTACCAGCACAGACTTCGACAAACATTTGATCGATATCCATCCTTCCACCTTTAAACTCACATAACTTTACTCTTTCGTCCTGTTTGCTTTGTTGTGGGGCTTAACGCTCCTGCCCATGCTGCTCCTTCTTAGCCTCTGGCTTGCCCAAATTCATCCCCTCATATAAATTCTGCTATACTACTTTTCACGCTCTCATTACTCCCTTCAAACATTGTCAGAATGGTTTCTCTAACGGCAAGCACGATGCCAAACAGTAGGCACCAGATACACCCTCTACTATTTGAGATCACCTGACGATCGACAAACTGCATGAACGACCACGACCCTACATATACGAGCCTCCCGTCAATTGCCTAAGAATTCCGGATACACCAGAGAGATATCTTGCGACGGATTACGGCAGTAATATGGACTCCTATTCGTATCGCGATGGCCCGGGGCGTTCTCCTCCAGAACGCGGTTGGAGCAGCCGGGACGACCGGATCAAGGATGACCGCGTGGATAGCTTCTACCGTGGCCGCTCCCCTGGTGCGTTTTCTTTGGATCTATGAAGTCCTCTTCGGGCCTACGGATCTCCTCATCTGTTACCCCCGCATCATGTTCAATTTTATGAGTACCATTGATACTTAATCAACCCCGAATCATTAAATGTGCTGAAGCAGAAGCTAATTATTATAGGTCATGACCGTACTCGCCGACACCGATCTCGGTCCCCTCCGCCCTTAGACCGGTATGAGCCCCGGGGTCGTGGCAGAGACGAGTATGCCGGCACTCGTGATAGAGATGATCGACGTCGCATTGCCTCGCCTCCGGCCAATATCGACCGCTATGTTCCGGGCCAGAGCACTAATGAGCCTCCTCCGCCTGCTGTCAACCCATTGACGGACCCCGTCAAGCTGCCATTCCAAGTTGGCTTCTCGTACTTTGGTGAGTGGTGGAGAGCCAACGAGAAGATTAAGGAGGAGAAGGAACGTGCGCGCACAGGTCGCCGTCGCGAACCTGAGCGACCGCGTGGTCAACGTGAGACCCAAGAAGAACGCGAGAAGGAGAAAGCCAAGATTCAGGCCGCGTACGATGCATACAGAGAGGAGCTTCAAGCCAAGATGGCCAGGACCTTTGTCGCTGAGCATAAGAAAGAACAGTGGTTTCGCGAGCGATACGTTTCTGAAGTCCGAGATGCTTTCCGCGCTCAGCTTAATGAGTTCCGACGTGGCGCATACAGTCAGTGGGAGCAGGACCTTGAGTCGGGCACCTTTGATGAGTTCTCCCTGGAAGGAGTTCTTAAAAGTGAGAGTAACGGGGCGGGTGGGGTTGTCGAGAAGGAAGAGGGAGAAGCCACTGCAGCTAATGAAGTGCTTGGCGTTGGCGACCTAGTTCCAGCAAGTGGCAATGACCTACGCGACGACAGCCTGTATCAGCCAACTCTCCTGATTAAAACTATAGCACCCCACGTCAGTCGACAGAATTTGGAGACTTTCTGTAAGGAGCATCTCGGCGAGGAAGAAGGCGGCTTCAAATGGCTGTCTCTAAGCGATCCGAATCCCAGCAAAAGGTACCATCGCATGGGTTGGGTCATGCTCCATCCTGCTTCGGAGACGGCCCCCCCCGTCGAACGTGTCGATCCAAAGGATGAAGATGGTGATATAACCGTCAAATCACCCGCTCCCGCATCGACCGCTGAGAAGGCGCTCGAGGCTGTTAATGGCAAGACGGTCAAGGATGAAGTCCGAGGTGACTTCGTTTGCCATGTTGGCGTTCATAATCCTCCTAGTAACCCCCGTAAGAAGGCGTTGTGGGATCTCTTTTCTGCGCCCGAAAGAATCGAGAAAGACCTTACCTTGGTACGGCGGTTGATCAATAAGTTCGAGGAGGATTTCGGATCGGACTTCAATGCCGCTTTGAGGATTGAGGAAAGAGTAGAAAGTTTGCGAAACGCAGGACACTTGCAGCCAACGGGTCCTACAGCCCCTGCCAAGAAGGCCAAGAAGGAACGAAATCTGGATTTCGACGATGCTATGGAAGATGGGGAAGAAGGTGAAATGGGAGAGTCGGACGAAGAGGGAGCTATCGATGACGAGGTTGACGATGAAGATCTTCTGGTAAAGAAGAAGCAGCTTGACCTCATGATCGAATACCTGCGCCGGGTTTTCAACTTCTGCTTCTTCTGTGTTTTCGAGAGCGACTCTATCCATGAGCTGACTCGAAAATGCCCTGGGGGGCATCTTCGTCGACCCCGAAGTACACTATCCTCTGCCGCCAAGAACGTCGCCCGAGCGAGCGCCAATGGCGACCCTTTTCCTTCCAAGAAAAAGGAGGAAGTCAAAGACGAGGAGGAAGGTGAGGCGGTTGAACCTAACCGGAAGTTCCGCAACACGTCGTCCAAGTCTGAGCAACAACTTGAACGCGCTTACAAGTGGGTCAAGACCTTCGAGGACAAGATCATGCAGATTCTGGAACCAGAATCCGTCGATATCCGCAAACTTGGTGGCAAGCCCACAGACGAGGCCGTCAACGAGGAGCTCTCCAAGTTCGTCAAGCAGGAAGACGAACATAAGTGGAGGTGCAAGGTTCCCGAGTGCACCAAGCTTTTCAAGGAAGAGCACTTTTGGAAGAAGCACGTTGAGAAACGACATACAGAGTGGATGGACAATATGCGGCAAGAGGTAGGATGGTCCATCTTGAGGCAGCTGACTTGAGCTAACCACGGAACTAGTTTGACCTCATCAATGCATATGTTCTGGACCCGGCTCACATTGCCCCATCGAGAACAGACGCCAACAGCAATGGCCATTTCCCACCCAGCAGTGGACAGACGCAGCAGGGTACACCGCGCGGCTTCAATTTGCAGAACTTTACTATGAATAACGTTATGCCGCCTTTCCCTGGCTTTCCCGGCCTTCCCGGCATGCCCCCGCTTTTCGCAGGAAACCATGCTATACAAGCTGCGGGATGGAATCCGGGAAGCGATGAGCGCGGTGGCGCGGGCCCTATCCGACGTGGTGGACCCGGTGGTGCTGGCAGATTCCAGAACCGTGCGGGTCCTTATGATCGGCGTCAACCGCAAGGACGTTGGGGCCAGGACGGCCAGGGTGCTGGTCGTGGAAGGGGTGGCGCCGGCCGCTGGGGTGATGGTGCCGCTGGCGGAGCGGCGGTAGGCCCTCGCGAGGCCGTTCAGGGACGGAGCCTCAAGAGCTATGAGGACCTGGATCATGTTGCTGGCGGAGGTGGCGGCGAGCTCAACTACTAGAAAGGCAACATCGCACATGGTGCGGCTTTTCAACAATTGGCCTCGCCTCGTTTACGTTCGCTCGATCGAGTGTTCAGCTCATGGGCTTTATACAACCTGAATAGCCCTGCTATCGCCTTCATCCTTAGACCGGCCACCAAGGGTTTGATATTTTTCACCACTTACAAACTGTTTCGCTTAAGATGGGGGCCCCGGGTGGTGCTAAGGGGGTGTATACTTTACTACAGATTCACGGCGTCTGCCTTCTCAAGCTCCTACGGCCCCTAATCTTGATTTCGGACGGTTCGGGTGGAATTTCACTTGGCATGAGGCCACAGTTGTACACTAATATGAAAACGCCAGCCTTGCGGTTTAATACAAATTGCGCATGTTTTTCCCCATACGAATTACCCTCCTATTGTTCTTTCCATTTATATGATATGAATCCTCTATCGACACTTGTTGTTTCAATATGCTAAAGGGAGCAGGTAGTTTGGCCCGGCTTGTTATATACATTTCCCAGAGTTTCTCTACTTATAAGCCTAAGAACATCAAGGCAGTCATCCCCCCGGCAAACATAGCCGCCACCGAGATAAAGCTCGAGACAGAGAGTAACGATATACCGCTAATGCCGTGCCCACTCGTACATCCTCCGCCCATCCTCGAACCTATGGCAAGTAACACGCCGCCGAGTGCCGCACCGAGGGGGTTGATATCTACTCCTTCTGGACGCGGAAACGTCGAACTACCAGAAGCTATGGGGGCCACTAATGGTACAAGAGCTGCTCCCGCGACCATTCCAGCAGTGAGCACTATGGTACCGTACGACTCGGATCTTCTAGCGCTGTTTCCTCCCCTGAGTGCCCACCATATGTACTTTCCAGCCTCTTCAAACGAGGACGATGTACCGATGAGTTTGCTCCGTGTTATGATCGAGATCAGCTGTGAACCAGCGATCAGCAGCCCTCCTGCAATCGGGGTGATCAGACCTCGAGTCTGAGGAGGCGCTAGCAGATTGATAGTGGACACGGCCATGGCAAACATGGCTGCAATTCCTACCGTCGCAGTTGCCCTGCTGATACCTAAATGTTCATAAGCGGAGAGTTTCGGCTGGATATTAGACTTTATCTTTGTCCTCGTGCGCGCTTCGAGGGCTGGAGCCAGCATCCCAGACCAGACAACACCGCCGAGTATACACCCGGCGATGGTGTAGAACCCCGAAGGGATACCTGCCCCGAGCTGCACGAAGATTGTCCCTGGACAGCTCCCAGACAACGCCATGCCGGTTCCCACGAGCAGCCCGCCCAAAATGTTACCATCATAAGAAGCGAAGAGGCCGACAGAAGAGTAGTCTCGAGGCTTCTGACTCAAACGGCTAAGCGGTTGGCTCAATGCAACGACGACCCTGTGGATGTTAGCAAACAGCTGCGCCTCGGGTACCGAAGAACCAGAGGGGTCTAATCCGAGTAATGGGAGCACGCACACACTGGTTCCGGAAGCGGTTAGGAATGTCTCGGCCATATGCCAGTCGGTTACATTCAGTTGGGAAAGGATGACTGCCGGTTCGTAAACGCCCGAGGCCCTCAGGGCCGCGCCGAACGCAGCTCCCGTGATGAAGTCACTGAGCATGATGGCAGTTCCGATAGATGCTGCAAGATAGGGAGGGCGGCAGCAGATGATTGCAGGTTAGACGGCATCGCTCGGGGAGGCGTTCGAGGACGGCTGCCGCCTACTTAACTAACTTTACCGTACCTAGCGGGCTCATAGCCGAGTCTGGCCTCCGGACTCCTTAGCCATTGACTAAGTGGCCCAAGTCTGTTTCTCACCCCTGGATTATAGTTCCTGACTTATAGTCACCGCCTGTCGGGTCAGCATCTACGCGTTACAGACTCCACATAGAAACCCGGGCACAGCTCGATATCGCTATCCCCGCAGGTCTCAAGTCTAGCTCCTAAGCTAACTCAGCTGTGACGGATGCACCGGGCCATCCACACGTAACCATCGGCAACACGTCGAGTTCGTCCTGTATGGCACCAAAGGAACTTGGCGCTCGCCTAGATTAGCTGCTTGTAGTAGCGTTACATTTCCACTCCCGGGTAATAATAACGAGGCACCTGGCTAGGGACCGCGTCCCGCCAATCTCATTTCCACGAGCGCGGAACAAGGCTTCATGGCGGTGACAGTTGGATCCCGCTAGGGCAACCTTATTTAAATATCGGGACCATCCCATGCTGCGCCGAGACGACGGGACACAGTAACGAGTAAACGTGACCCTCTGCCTAACGGGCCCTACAACCCGAAGGAGCCTAGGATTGCCCGAGGGGCGGTGGCTCTAAGAAATGGACGGCGACTACCGGGCAACTTTTTATAGCCCCATAATCGGGGATCTCACATGGAGCCCCACATGCGGCGACCAGAAGGAAACCGAGCAACTCTCCCCTCGGTACCCAATCTGATTCCTTGCTGATGAATCCTTGAGTGCGTGGCGCCCGTCAACTACCACCTTATGGGTGAGCGAATCAATGTCTCCGCTTTAGGGGGGTGGGGGGCGCTCTCGACGTGTTCAACATTGTTCCACCCCATGTGCCCCTCGACAAGAGACAACCTCCTACGTACATCCGAACCACCTCGGACGTGCAGATACAAGCCTGAGCATTAAGCCAAGCCCCATACTGGGGACCGGTGCTCTGCTGGCGCCTGCTAATTTCGAGAGTCTGCACTGCACGCCATATTGGCAAGATTAAGGGGACCGCGATCGGGCAGCTCGTTCAAGAGCGGAGTCAAGAGATTAACGGAAACTCCCCAGGGTATCGGTATCAATCTTGCTCAGACATCTACCGCGGGTCGATCATAGCGCTGTAAGACGAACATTGCCTACTTGGATATTACACTGTTGCGATGCATGTTCAAATACGGGGTTGAGCGCACCACGGAGAATTCCGCGAAATCCGACAAATCGGCGACCGAATCGGAGACCGGATCGGAAGCCGGATGGTGCCGTGCCGCTATGCCAAGTATGGCAGCCTATGAACTGGTAACGAACAAGCTATTCAGCCCTACAAGGTTAGCAAAAATTCCTTTTGTCATGCTTTTGGTAAGGTATTGAACTTCAAGGTGCATTATCATCACGAATGAGCGTATATACCCGTTCCGAGCTTCTTCATCAGTAACTCCGTTCCATTCAGTACGTTTGAGCAGATGAAAGTTATCATTATTGGGGCTGGCTTGAGCGGCCTCTCTACAGCCATCGCCCTTCGCAAATACATCCCTGCCAACCAAAACCTTGAGGTCAGAGTATACGACAACATAAACCCTCACCACAACTCAAACCAAGATGGGCCAAGCCCAAAAGTCAGTACGAGCCGGTTAGGAGCCGGACTAGGGCTCCAAGCAAATGGACTTCGCGTATTGGGCGACCTCGACCACAGACTAAGAGAAATGGTCTACGCCTACGGGTTTCCCTGTACGCATTTCACGTGGAAGACGGCGGGGAATTACTTGCTGGGACGCGAGTACCTCGACGTCTTGCCCATCTCTCGCCCGCTCCTCATCAACTGCCTCCAGGAGAGCCTTCCCGAGGGTACGGTAATCTACAAGACTATATCTAGAGTCCTCGCGCGCCAGGGACAAAAGCCCATGGTGCAGTTCGAAGACGGCTCGCCACATGAGATAGCGGATTTAGTGATAGGAGCGGATGGCATCCGTAGTACCGTCCGCCGTGACCTTTTTGGTGACAATGAGAAATATCAGCCCGAGTACTCGTAAGTAATCAGAATCGCCACGGCCATCTCCAGTCGCATATCCTCACGCCGCGCACAGTGGAATTTGCGCAGTCGGGGGTGTCCTCGACATGTCGCTGCCGCAGCACCTCGTCGACGACCCCACGATGATATTCTTCACGGGGCCCACGGGTGTCTTCGGCTACTCCGGGCTCACTCAGTCCGACAAGAACAAGCTGCTCTACTGGTCCGTCTACGAGACGGACCTGCCGGACAGGGGCGCCGAGCTCGACCACAACGTGATCACGAGGCAGCTCCGCGAGCGCCACGGCGACTGGGCCGATCCGCTCATTGGTCGGTGCCTGCGGTCCGCCAACATCAGCCACGTTTTCCCCATCTTCGTGATGCCCGACCTGCCGTACTGGGGCCGCGACGGGTGCGTGCTCATCGGCGACGCGGCGCACGCGCTGCCCTCGCGGACCGGGCAGGGCGCCAGCCAGGCCTTCGAGGACGCCGAAGCTCTCGCGCTTCTCCTGGCTGGTTACATCCAGAAGGGGGACGGCCCCCTTGACGAGGCGATCTCGCGGTCGATCCTCGGGCTGTTCGAGGTCAGGTCCCCGAGAGTCCGCGCCATCAGGGCGGACGGGCTGCGGTGGAAGCAGCCGAAGATGCCCATGTCGTGGCTGAAGACCTGCAGCCTGTACGTTGCGCTCTTCCTGCTGATAAGGTTGAGGAATTTTATGGGCCTCTTTAAGCGCCAGGACGCCTGGAATGTAAAGGAGGAGGTTACGAGATATTTGGTTTACCAAGTCTCCAGTACCCGGGATTGAATGCTCTCCGTAAGTACAGCTCCTGATTTCGCATTGATGGATCAGCCCCTTTTCGGGTTAGTGTATATAGCGGTCGGTCCTACTAAGAATGCCTTCGTAGCATTTAGATAAATAATAAGACCTCCTTTAGAAACCCCAACCCAGCCACGAGGTTCATAGCAGGTTACAGCTTCGCGATCTTGACGCGCGTAAGGTCCTTAAGTTACAAGAAGCTAGCAAGGACCGCGGTCATGAATCAGCAACGCGCTGACCTTGGTCTTCATCTGCTCCTTGACAAGCGGGTAAATGAATTCCAATCTGATAGCTGGGTTGCGGAACTCAGCCGGCAGAACGCAGTTGCTTTAGTTCTCACAAAGTCCAAGATAATGCTTACCGGTTGGTCCGTCGTTGGCTAACCTGGGAGACTGCTTCTCCGTTCTCTCCTTTTCTGAAAAGCTCAATGTGTCCAGTAGCGAGCCGGGGAGTGTCTTCTAGAGTCGCAGAGTTCTGCGCACTCATAACCGTGCAATTGTAGAGCTTTGTTATCCTGGCTATGTCGTTCTGCTAGTCCAAGCTAAATGCCCCCTTAAGCACTAGTGACCAAACGGTTCTGTCATGCACAGTACTCTAAGAAGTACTTGGTGCCACTTCAGAGTCTCCACCGAACCCCCTCTTTGATTAGTGCCGTGAAGTTGATTTGAGTTGACAATTCATAGTCAAAGACAGCTAATGAGACATGATGTGGGCTTGGACCGTACGGTGGAATGATAAGAAAGATATACTAGCACTTCAAGAACACGTTATTACAGGTCTATATATCTTGGACATTCTGGAACTTCTGAGGATAAGCTTTTCAGAGGGTTAAAATAGAGAGGTCGTACTTTCAGGCTCACCAGATTAAAATATTATGTAGCTTAACGTCGAGAACTCCGCATACGCATTTAGCGAAGGAAGCACCGGGAAGCAACTGTCTTGATTCGGTAATTAATTCGTCTGTTGAAAATAGGAAAATAAGAGAGCGCCGTGTCTGAATAGGCCTCGTAGAAAAAAGAACTAAGGCCGACACATGAAAAGAGTTGAACTGCTAAGTGCACATAGTGCCCCAACTTGCTATGTACAGGTGAGATTGCTTAGATGAAGCCTAACTACCGTCATGCGGAAGACCTTAATAGGGGAAATGTGGCTATAAGGGGGTACTCGCCCATCACAGTGAGTAACGGTCTAACTACCACACCACTTAAAAGATCCGTTCTTACCTAAACGATATAAAGGCCTCCTATGTGTACCTCATACATGACAGGAGAAGGTCAAACTCGTATAATGGACGTAGGTCTTACCTGCTGTTATAAACCAATAAATGTCTCCTCAATGGCAAGGCGCGAGGATCCCTAAGAAACTCCGAAGAGTCCCTAATGTGTTCCATACTTTAGCAACTAGGTTGTCTCCTAGTTAGATGTTAGCATAGGCTTGTGAATCTCTTGGCTCAAAGTACACAGTAACAGGTTCACAGGGAACTGGTCCATGGGATGCGAAAAGAACGAATTAAGAATTATTCTACGGTATGTAACTCGGGAGATGCCCTAGCAATATGTAATGCCAATCTATAGAAATGTGAAAAACAATGCCTGTGTAAGGATAACCTCTTGTGTAGTAGTCTTCTTCCCGTCAACCCAATTCTCACTGAGGTGGTATCTTGAGAGCTGCAACCCATAGTATTAGCTTCAGTCACTTCAATCTTCTTTCGTTTCATCAGTTAGACTCACCCTGGTATGTGGGCGGGGGAATGCGTCACATTCCCACCGCCTCCGGCTCGTTTCGGCGAATGTAGACTTCCGGGGAGGGACCTATAGCTCATTAGAGTAATCCTCAACAGTGATCAGGCTGGTAACTCACTTTTTAATACACTTTCCAAAAGCCTTTGCCGCCCTGGTGGCCGCCTTCGGTGACGTTCTTGTAGTGCTTGCGGCCGCCCTTGTGGCCGTCCTTATGGCCACCCTTGTGGACGTCCTCGTGGTCATCCTTGTGGACGTTTTGGTGGACGCCTTCGTAGCCGCCCTTCTTACCCTTTTGGTAACGGGCCTTGTTGCCCTTCTGCTCGTAGTCGGCCTGCTTGCCCTTCTTCTCGTAGTCGGCTTCCTTCTTCTCGTAGTCGGCCTCCTTGTCCTTCTTCTCATAGTCGGCCTGCTTGCCCT